>PVJC01012735.1:0-39134 GCA_004026665.1 Murina feae | reverse complement strand
GGCTGTAGATCTCCAAGACCCTTGTAGTCTCCTCCGACCCCTGGGCTTGATTCCATGCCAGGAGGCCTCGCTCCTCCAGACTTCCTGAGAGGAGATAGGGAGCAGTCAAGACTGGGCCCAGGTAGAGTGGGCGAAGGTCAACTGGAAGGAGCCTCTGGTGCCCCCTGCAGGCACTCCTGAGGTCTCCTCCCAGCACCCTTCACCTGCCAATAGAGCCGCCAAGCCCATCTCAGGAATCACAGCTCAGCTCCACCCAGCTCCTCAGGCATCCCTGAGCCCGAGGTGGGGATGACCGTGCACAGCTCTGGGAAGGACCTTCTATGAACCACTGTCCTGTCATTGGGGCTAGCTTTTCCACATGTTAAAGTTTCTGGAATGCAGACACATGTTATAGGTGGAGGAGAAAGGAAAGGTGGAAAATAGAACAGAAGCAGATGCTATCATAGAGGTCCTTGCAAGAGGCTGTGGGAGGGTCAAGAAGGGAGCATGGGGGCCCAGCCAGTGTGGCTAAGTGGTTGAGCGTCGTTGACCTATGAACCAGGAGGTCACAGTCGATTCCCAGTCAGGGCACATGCCAGGGTTGCAGTTCGATCCCCAGGGTGGGGTGTGCAGGAGGCAGCTGATCAATGATTCTCTCTCATCATTGATGTTTCTTTCTCTCTCTTCCTCTCTGAAATCAATGAAAATATTTTTTTTAAAAGAAAAGAAGGGAGCATGGGAAGTCATGGATGATGATAGCTCTGTGCTCTCCATCTTCCACACCTTCAGCACTTAGAGACCCAGTTGGCTCATCATCACACTTATTACCTCAGGTGGCAATTGCCTGCTTTCTTGACTCTCTCCCACAGTAAGCCTGTGGGTTTCTGGAAGGCAGGGAGCATGTCTTTCTGTTCTCTATATTCTCAGTTCCAGACCACCGGAAAGAAGCAAGTATTGTAATAAAGTGAGTCATAATCTTTTTGCTGGTGAAGTTTGTTAAAACACACACACACACACACACATACACACACATAACATAATATCTGTGAAGCACAATAAGGTGAAGTGCAATAAAACAGGGTATATCTGTACATAGCACCTGGAACACAAGTGCTCAAGAGTTTCTATTAAAAACTAGAGGCCCGGTGCATGGGTTTGTGCACTGGTGGGGTCCCTTGGCCTGGCCTGCATGGATCAGGCTGAAACCAGCAGTCCAACATTCCCTGAGGGGTCCCGGAGTGGGAGAGGGCACTCAGCAGCTCCTGCATTGAGCGTCTGCCCCCTGGTGGTCAGTGTGCATCATAGCTACTGGACAGTTAGCCCACCTGTTCACTTAGGCTTTTATATATATAGATATCAGTGAATGAGTGAATGAATGAATGGATACCTGCATTCTCTCCCTCATCAATTAGACTGCAGGCTCTAAGAGAGCCGGGCCTATGGCTTTTTCTTTTTGCTTCTGGTGTATTTATCACCTTAGGGCCCTGTGATGGGCTGAATTGTGTTCCTCAAAAAACGATGTTGAAGCCCTAACCCCTGTACCTTAAAATATGATTGTATTTGGAGGTAAGAGCTTTTAAGAGATGACTAAGTTAAGGAGGGGTCTTTAAGGTAGGCCTTAGTCTAATCTGACGGGTGTCTTTATAAGAAGAGGAGTCTAGGATACATAGAGAGACCCTGGAGATGCACACTCACAGAGGAAAGGGCAAGTGAGGAAACAGTGAGAAGGTGGCCGTTTGCAAGCCCAGGAGAGAGGCCTCAGGAGAAACTGACCCTGCCAACACCTGGATCTCAGATTTTCAGGCTCCAGACTGTGAGAAAATACATCGTGGTTGTTTAAGCCCCCAAGAAAGCTAATACAGACCCATACGCCCCACCCAGACCCAAGGCCCGTGCAGACCGTGGACAGCCTGACCTGGTAGTCAGTGCTGGAAAAGCAAGGCGAATGGCCCACATGCTGGCCACCTATGAAAACAGCGTGAAGGGAGCCCTACCAGGGATGGTGTTGTCCAGTAGAAAGGCCAGAAATCCACCGACAAACATGCCCGTGGTCAGCAGCACCTGGATGACCTGGTCCAGGTGGAGAATCCCTGGGGTGGAGATAAAAGTGATGGGGATTCCCAGGGCTTGAGGGCCCCACTGGCCCTGCCCCTGGAGTGGTCGCGGTCCCAAGGCTGTTGAGTCACCTGTCTGGAGCAGGTCCGAGTTCTTGTTCACCCAGTTGGGAATGGTGAGCCCACAGTAGATGGAAAAGCCAAAGACAAAGAGGTTCCTGGACGAGTTCATGTCCACGTGCTGTGGGAGAGAGGCCCCGGCCACCCGGAGACGCCAGTGCTGTGGCTGCACACCCAGCTGACACCCCTCCAAATGTCCCTTCCTCCCACAGGTGTGAGGGCAGGAGGCTGAACTCAGCAATGCATGCTCTCAGCGGACAAGCCAAGCTCCAATTCCCACTTGACCTTGGGAGCTGAGTGGTTTGGGTAATCCAATTCAAACAGATACCATTTCTGGTTTGGGTTGCTTCTGTTTCTTTCCTCCATTGGGGGCCAGTGTGGTTACTGGGACCGAGGACCCCCCCTCCTCCCCTTCCCTGGCCCTGTTCCATTCATCTCAGTCCTGTGGGCTCCTTCCATGGTGGGAAGTGCTGCTGCTTTCCCACAGGTGCCTGGCTCACCTGCAGATTGGAGATCCCCACGGCTGTGATGATCCCGAACATCACAATGAACATGCCTCCGATCACGGGGCCTGGGATGGTGGCAAACGCAGCCCCGATCTTCCCAAAGACACCCATCAGGAGCAGCACGCAGGCCGAGGCGACAATCACCATCCTGCTCCCCACCTGAGGCACCAGGAGATGGAGGAGCTCAGCACCAGCAGGACCACAGGCTACAGGGGCCTCCACCCTGCTCCCAGGGACTCACAGCAGCAGCTCCACCTAACTCCAAAGTGGCCCCTCTGTTCTCACAGGGGGTTTGGGAAAGATGAGGGCGTAACTCGGTGGCAACTGAATATTCAGGTCCAGAGGCCTAACTCAGGCTGGGCCAGAGGTAATTGGCCTCCCACCCAAATTTCAGGAAGTAAAGCACTTCTCCAGGGTTCACAAAGCCACAGACTTCTATGGTAAGGTGACCAGATGTCCCGATTTTTAACAATTTGTCCCGTGTCCCTTAGGGTTTTAAAAAAGTCCCGATTTTTGGAAAGAATGCACGACAAGCTAGGGAACGGTGGGAGAACGCGAAAGGAAGATATGGTTTTTGGCGGCCAAGCGGTCAATGGGTCCCGCTTTACCAATGTTAAAATCTGGTCACCTTATTCTATGGGTGTCAGGATCGGCTTTCTGCCCGTGGAATGGCCACAGCCAAGAAGGGCAGGTGTGTTAAGTGGAAGGATGGTCCTTCAAAGAATCATGTCCTAACCCTCAAGCCTATGAATATGTCACCTTGCAGGGCAAAAGGGACTTTGCAGATGTGACAGACACTGAAGGTTTTGAGATGGAGATTATGTGAGTGATGCAGTGGGGCCCGATCTAAACACTCAGGTCCTTACAAGCAGAGAACCTTTCCTGGCTGTGGTTGCAGGGAGATGTGACTACGGAAGAGAGGCCGGAGAGAGGCAGCATTGTTGGCCTGGACGGTGGAGGATGGGGAACCGTAGCCCAAGCACGTGAGGGGCCTCTAGCTGATGGGAAAAACCAGGCGATGACTTCGCCTCTGGAGCCTCCAGGAAGGAACAGAGCGTTGCCAACGCCTTTATCTCAGCCCCATGAGACCATGACAGCCTGTCGACCTCCGGATCAGTAAAATAAATCACTAAGTTTGTGTTCACTTGTTATAGCAGGCATAGGTGACTAATACACTGAGTGACAGATTTAGGCCCCCCACCAGCCCGCAGGAGCCACCGTCAGCAGCCTTACCTTGGTGATACCCAGGGCCCCGACGTTCTCGCTGTAGGAGGTGGTGCCGTTCCCTGTGCCCCAGGCCCCTGCCAGCAGACAGCCGAGGCCCTCGATGCCAATGCCACGGTTGATGGCGTGCTTTGGAGGGGGTGGAGCCCCCACCAGCCGGGCGCAGGCATAATAATCACCTACTGATTCCACCATGGAGGCGATCACCCCAGCAATGAACCCAAAGACCCCAGCCAGGCTGATGGTGGGGAGACCCCACTGTCCTGAAAATGCAATGCAGAGGGAATGTTAATCCAGAAGATAACAGGGTGCTGAGCCCAGTGACGTCTTTGCTGGAGGAGTCCCTGGAAGGCTTTGAAAACAGGGCAGCATGTCTTCAACCCCACAACAGTCCAGCAGATTTGGCTCAGACTCCTGGTCTAACCTTTCTCCTCGGGGCGAGGCAGACATGCTGACCTTGAGGTCACTGTGCACAAAAAAGAGCCGGAAATGGGGTGTCTCCCTGGAAAGTCCTTGAAGCATTTGGAAGATGAGAGTCTTACCCAGGCCAGGGCAGCCCCGTGGAACCTGATTATTCTTACGCCCCGAGCCAAGAACTGTGGGGAAAGGAGTCCAGAAGTGGCCAAGGGGTAGCCTTGAACTTGTCTCCCCTGACATGTTCTCATTCAGTCCCAGGCCTCCCTTGTGTGGGATGTAGCGAACCCGAGAGGAGACCCAAGGTCTGTCCTCTCCCCGCTCCCAGGCTCGTGGCTCTGAGCAACGTGGAGGAGGATGAGAGGGGTAGGCTGCTTGGGGGAGGCCTGAGCGTGGGAGCCTCTTGTCCAGCAGTACAATGATAAATATGGGTTCTTTGAAGCCACTGAGTTTGTGCTAATCCTTCACAGTAGAAACAGGAGACTAATTGACAGATTTAGTCCCTCACCTGCCCCCAGGGCCACTTCAGCAGCTTTAGCCTGGTGAATCCCAGTGCCCGATATTCTCGCCATTGGAAGGGGCACTTTTCTCTGTCCCCATAGGATTCTTAGGACAACCCAGGGATCTCCTTCTTCTCTTTGGGGTCTGACATGGACTCCCCAAGGCCTGTCCCTTATTGTCAGATTCCTTGGAGGAAAACCCACCCCCAGCCCTATTCAACTCTCCATCCCAGTGCCCTGGGTCCCACGGGCAGCCCTGGGAAACGTGCCCCAGGCCAGGAGGGTCCCACCTTCTCATCACCTGGGTAAGGGAAGCGAAACCAAGGGGCTTGGCTCAGGACATCGCCTTTGGTGTCTGTGCGGGCCAAGTACCCGTAGGCGGTGGGGGCCGACGGGAGGGTGTTGGTCTCCGTGAGCACGAAGCACAGGAGCCAGGAGATGCAGAGCGCCAGCAGCACCTGCCAGAGGAAGGAAGCGCCTTCACCACTGGCGACCACCCCCCCCCCCCCCCCCCCCCCCCCCCCCCCCCCCCCCCCCCCCCCCCCCCCCCCCCCCCCCCCCCCCCCCCCCCCCCCCCCCGCCCTTGCCACCCCTCCCGGAGGCCCTTCCAGGGACAACAGGAATCAGCTGTGCTGCGGACAATCAGCATATTAACAGCTGAGCCTAGAAAATAAACAACGGGGAGCCCTTGTGTCAGAGGCAGAATGCCTGCTAACGTGGGCACTTATTACGTAGTCTGTCTCCCTTTCTGCTGTTTGCTGGTCACATGACCTTGGATCAAACCCTCTGAGCCTCAGTGTGCTCATTTGTGCAATGGAGTTAGAGTCACTGTTCTGTGAAGCCTGAAGCAGGAGTTTTTACAGCAGGTCCTCAGATATACGACTCTTCATTCCTGGTGGCTGAATTTTTCATTTCAACTAAACTTTGGAACCACTGGCCTACAGGGGCGTTGAAGGATCAATGAGATCACTGCATGGAGGTATCTTCTCACAATGTGAAGTGCAGTTCACAGTCAGGTAAACCTGAAAACACCTGCATGATTGACAGCTGCATATACTTGATGGTGTGGTGCACGTTCAACAGAGAAAGCTCTGCAAAGGCAGATGCCATCATCATCATCACGGGGCGCTTGAATTACCTATGAGCCACTGAGAAAGAACCTGATCTAAGAATCTTGTCCCTTAGTTTTATATTAATTAGCCGTGGGTCTAGCTGTCTCCCAGTATCTCGCGGTGAACGGCCCTGGAACACGAAGAGGCTGTCCCACACTGGTGCCCAGAGTAGCACCCAGGGCTGGGTTCTCTGCTCCTGGGAGAGAAGCACTGAAGGAAGCCCTGGAGTGGCATTATCCCAACGGCCAGGGAGCGTTCCCACAGACCACAGGTGGACTAAGGAAGGTCAGGGAGGGGAGGCCACTGTAGATGGGGGAGTATTTGATTTGGGGGCTGTGCAGGAGTACAAGACACTGCCCCTCCCTCTCCAGGTGAGTCAACTAAGAATGGAAGAGGGCGGGGAGTCCTTACAGGGAAGAGCTGAAACAGGTGGACACTAGATGTGTGACACTTCTTCTGTCGTCCGTAAAGGGGCACAGGCACTGGGATGTGCTTCAGGTATTGAGAAAACAGCATGATGAGGAAGATGGTCCTGAAACAGAAACATGCCACACACACCCTGGAAGCCGGGGCCATCCTGAGCAAGGGTGCCAGCCAGGCCCTGCTCTGCAGCCCAGGCGGCGTCCTGCGGGCTCTGGGAAGGAGGGCTGTTCCCTTTCAGACACTGCTGGTGGCTGAAGAGAACTAGTGGGAAGTGGGGGGTGGGGGTAGCATTCCTTGTGGGTGGCAGATGAATGGATCCAGGGTCTGAGATCGCCTTCTCTCCCAGGTCATTCTGCAGGTGCTGTGGTCAGAGTGAATGGTAATGTCCAGCATCATCCTCAAGCCCTTCAGAGCTCTGTTTGCATGCTGGGGTCTCTGTCCAGGAAGCCATCCTGTTGCCCCGAGCTGGCGTCACCACCCCTCCCTGAACATGCCCGGCATCCTCCCTCTCATCACTGTCTCCTGGCATCAGTCTTCTCTCGCCCACACTGTAATATGAGGCCATGCTTTGCTCCACTCACAGGTGCCAGAGGTTTACATACAGTTGCTCAATGAAAACCTAGTAGGCAGGGAACTGGTGGTATCTACTTACTGAGAACCCCACATAAAGTGTTCTTCACTGCCTGTGGTTACCCCATAGTCTGTGTGTACTAAAGACATAGTAAATAGCATAATAATCTCTATATATAAAAGGCTAAGTGACCATCCAACAGTCCGACTGTCTGAGAGGTATGATGCCATTGACCACCAGGGGGCAGACACTCAATGCAGGAGCTGCCGAGCTTCAGTGACTTGGCAGTGGCGGTTCTCAGATGACACACCCTGGAACCAGAGAGGGAGCCCAATTCCTCATGGGGCCATGTGATCCCACCTTCAGCCGTGGGTTATGTTGTTGGGGCACTGTTGGCCCCAAATCTGGTTTGCTGAACACTTGCATTTGTGTTCCACACCCTGTATGACAGCAACTTTGCAGAGTGCCCTCTCGCACTCCGGGACCCCTCAGGGATGTTGGAGAGCCAGTTTTGGCCCTATCCCTGCAGGCCAGGCTGAGGGACCCCACCTCTGGGAGGGACTCCACTCACTTCGCAGATGACCTTTGAGCCCTGGCACCCAGGGGTGGCCAGCCAGGGAGGGACCACGGGAGGTTGGCTCTAGGGTGTGGCCAGCCCATCTCACCCAGTTCCACCCCACCAGCCACCTTCTAATTTTCTTTTCAATGTGCATGAATTCATGCACCCAGCCACTAGTAAATTATAAGCAGCAATTTCGCTGCTTTTCAAGGCATCATAATGTTCTTGGAAGTATTTGAAAAGCACAGAGTTGGCCAATATCCAGGACTATTAGTATTCTTGCTGAGTAATCTTCCACCAAAGAGAACTCAGATGGCTCTCCCTCCTGGGAGAGGACTTACATGGCGGCGATCCCCCAGTGGGCCCCGGCATCATTGCCTGCAGAGTCGAAGAGAGGCAGGGCCACCAGGGAGATAGTCGGAGCAATGGTCAAGGGGCCAATGAAGCGCATGAGATAGCCAACGAGTCCTGAGAAGCCCAGGAGCATCTGGAAGCAGGAAGCAGCCATGATGACACCCTGCAACTGAAGAGCGGGCAGCTCAGGCATCTGGAAGCCCCAGGCTAGCCCAGCCAGGCCACTGCTACAGCTGGTCACCCCTGGGTTCTGTATTCAGAGGCAGTGCAGGGGCAAAGTAAGACCCCAGAGGCACCGAGGGAAGGAGAACTCTGAGCTCACTCTTCTCTCTAGTTCTGGACTAGCTGTTGGATATTTTCACTTAATACGAACCTTCTCAGGAAGGAGTCTTTGACAGTATTTATTGCCCTAACTAGTTTCTCAGTGGTTAGAGTGTCCGCCCGAGTACCTGAAGGGTCACGGGTTTGATTTCTGGTCAAGGGCGTGTACCTCAGTTGCAGGCTCAATCACCCAGCCCAGGTCAGGAAGCATGTGGGAGGCAATGAATTGATGTGTCTCTCTCACATCAATGTTTCTCTCTCTCTCTCTCTCTCTCTCTCTCTCTCTCTCTCTCTCTCTCCCTCCTCCCTCCCTCTAAAAAATCAATGGAAAAATATCCTCAGGTGAGGATTAAAAAAACAAAAATATTTATTGATCATAGTGATGATAATGACTTTTTTTTTAATATTTTTTTTATTGATTTTAGAGAGGAAAGGAAAGGAAAGGGAGAGAGAGCTAGAAACATAAATGATGAGAGAGAATCACTGATTGGCTGCCTCCTGCACATCCCACACTGGGGATCCAGTCTGCAATCGAACTGTGACTCCCTGGGTCATAGGTTGACACTCAACCACTGAGCCACGCCAGCTTGGCTTGCCTTTTGTGGTTTTAACTGAGCATTTATTTGATTCCATTTTATGTCCTTTCTAAGCATTTTCTCTTCTTTTTAAACTTTCTTTTTTGGTGGTTGCCCTAGAGTATGTAATAAACATTTACAGCTAATCCAAAATCAGTTTCAAATAACTTTAAAACACTTCACGGGGCGTGAGTACCTTACAAATAACACAATAATCCTAATGTGTCCCACCTGCCCATTGCTGTCATTCGTTTCACTTAGCAGCCTAAGACTATACATAGGAAATACCATGACTCTGGAAGGTGAGGCTAAAACGGGTCTGATTTTAAAAACTGAACTTGCCACCTCTTTCTTCCCTGTTTCCTCCTTTCCCTGCTACCACCATTTCCTCAAAACAAAATCACAGCTCAGTTTCACTTCTCCGTTGCTTCTCAGGTCCCGGCAGGTAATGACATCCCTATTGGCCTATATCGCCTCACTTTTACTTGGGGCTGGTATTGTGACGTACAGGTGGTCTGCCGACCCTCGGCGGTTTCAAGACTTGAGATGTGTGTGGACAAGTATAACTCAGTGAAACACGGAGAAGCCGCCTTAAATTCCAATAGGCTGGCCTAATGAGTAAAACCAATCTATCAAACAATAAAAGGAGGTGTGACATTACAGCACGTGAAAGTGAAAAGCGTGGGACCAGCAGGTGGAGCCCAAGTACCGGAGATGGGACTCTGGGTTGGGGCTCCCAGTGTTGAACACTGGGAGGCGATGTGGGAATAAGCAACAGTCTGTTCCTTCTCCTTGGTCGAATGTGGGTAAAAATAGGGATCTTGTACCATGTCCCTCCTCTGACATCCCCCTTCCTTTATGCTTCAGGTCCAGGGGATGTGAGCCCGGATGCAGCCATGAGGCTCAAGGGTTATTGGACGTGGATGGGGGCGGGCTGTAAGAGGCACCCCACTGGGGTAAGGCTTCCTGGCCTGGCTCCCAGGGATATCTAGGGAACAGATTGCTCAGTTCAGGAATGTTCCTGGTTCAGTGCTAGTGAGCCTGCAATGAGTGGGGTAATCCGTGGGGTCACATTCAGGCCTGAACAAACTTTGTACTGGAGCCCCATCATCGTGGGGTGCTTGGGTAAGCCTGCCCCTCCTCTGATGGGGTGACCCCTGACCCAGCTCCAGGCCAAGGTGTTTCAGGTCAGCGGGGAGCTTCCTGGAAATCTGAAGTGACCTTTATTCTCTCTCAGATTGTACCCTGCCCACCAGCCCTCAGGTGAGGATGTCTAGAACAGGAAACTACTTGGTTTACTGTCCCTGAGGGGGTGGCTGACCTCTCTGCCAAGAATCCTGAGTATCAATTGCTTAGATATGCCCACTTGGAGCCTGGCTGAGCTTCAGAGTGCACGTTAGACCAACATTCCTTTCCCCTGACGATTCACCTGAATCAAGCAGGGGTCGGGTTTCACAGTGCAGAAGCACACGAGCACACCTGTCCGTGGTGGGCAGACTGAGCAGACAGCCCCCACTAGCAGATACTTGGTCCTGCATATTGGTTTTCCCCTTAATCTGAGCAATCTACTGTGGATATGGTCAACACGGCGCTGGTGCATCTATGAAAAACTTGCAGTAGAAAGTCGGGAAAACTCTAAGTGCTTAGTAACTATGACCTGCTGCTACTGTCATCACCATCATCACCATCATCATCCATCACTACAGTCATCATCATCATCACCATCCTCCTCCTCATCATCACTGTGATGTGTCTCCTCTTTGCTGTCCTCGCAATTAGCACAACACTTGGCATCAACAATGACATTTGATGACTTTTAATAGGAGACAGAGTACTAGTACTACCCGCTACTCTCTCTGCCTCCTGGGACTGGTGAGGAAATGCTTGCCCTCTTCCTCCTTGAAATATGTGTTTCCAAGTAAACCTATTCCTTAGCAGTATTTCTAGACATATCCTCAGTCCCTCTCCGTCTTTTCCGCCTGGCAGCTTGATTTTCTTTGTTACACATATGACTTCCTGAAATTCCCCCTTCTTATTTACTTATTGGGATATTTTTGTCCCTCCCTCCCACCCTGGCTTGCACATCCACACACTCGGACATTAGGCCCTCCTTGTCTATCTTATCTACAGCAGCATCTTCATGCCAGGACTTTGCCTAGAGGTGAAAAAACAATGAATGTTGAACAAATGAATCAACACAGTAACCCCCACTGAGTACCCCTCCACTCCACACACTGACCCCCACCCCCTCCCTCGTGTCCCGTTACCTCTCGGATCCTCTTCTGCCATTCCTCGGTGAATTCAGGAGAGCTGGTGTTCACCTGGCTGGCATTGAGTGTCCACTCAGGACACTTCCAGGTGGGAAGGGAGAGCATGGCCAGGGAGGGTGCCACAAAAGCAAACGTCCCTCCCTGGAGAATGGGCAGCCTGGAGGAGGGGAGAACACAGTTACCCCCACAGTTCTTTAGCACTGGCCTGTCACTGCCCAACGGAGGGGTGCCTTTTAATCCCAAGTCCTAGGCAGGGTTAGAGGCAACACATGGTGCCTGCTATTCTCCCTATTCAGGGAGTTCTTGGCAAGCTTCACTCAGGCCCACAAACCCTGCCAAACTTCAGACAGGTAGGAGAGGTGGGGAGGGGAAGGACAAGAAGACCTAACCCCCATCTTGGAGAGACAAGCCGGGAGCAGAGAGTCAGGCTCTGGAAAATAATTTGAAGAGAGCACAGAGCTCAGCTCACATGCTTAGCAGGTGCCATTATCTACCCCTGTCCCAGCAGATCTTCCCCAGACCCCAGGACCAAAGCACAGCTCACACCGAGACCTTCTCTCACCAACAAGAGAGGCACAGCCTAACATCTCAGTCGAAAGATTCCCTTGTGTCTTCAAAAATGAACCTCTAGGAGAATCCAAGATGGTGGCACAGGTGAACACTGGAATTGCTGCTGGACACAACTATTTCAAAACCACAACAAAAAGAAAAAACTGACACCACCCAGACCCACAGGAAGACTAGCTGAGTGGAAATTCTACAACTAGAAAGAGACTGAGACACAGAGGAGGTGCGGAAATAAAGTGCAGAGGTACGGAGGCGTGCCTGAAGGGACTCGTGGAAAGCGCTGGCAGCATTTCATACCAGAGGGAGGTACAAGCTCCTGGTGGCTCTGAACTCCAGTTCTAGGCGAGTTTCTGGGGACTCAGAATCATACGGGGAGGAGCTGGACTGTCTGGCACTGCATGGCACCGGGAGGAACTCCAGAGTGGCTTGAGACCTTGTGCCTCTTAGGACAGGGCTGAGAATAGGCCATAGTTGGTTGCTCCACCCTGTAAATTCCCCAAAACTCCACCCCACCCAAGCTGCTTGCAGAGGCTTTTGCATATAAAAGGCAGGGAAGCCCCAGGCAGAAGCTAAAATAGCACCTCCTTGGAGTTCCAAGAGACTGTGTACCCAGTGGTCAGAGGGAACCACCCAGTCTACAACCTCTCAGACTCATAAGGGACACACTCAGGGGGCAGACTTAGTGGGCACCAAAGCCCCACTGAAGCAAGTCTCGCCCCATAAGGGTGTCTCCGGCATAGAAGTTCTCCCACCATAGACACAGCTGATTAAAGCCACTCTGTCAATGCAGGGAAGCAGCCAAAATGCAGAGACAAAGAAACAGGCCACAAATGACAGAAATGGAGGAAAGCAAATGACTGGATATAGAGTTCAAAACCACGGTTATAAGGCTTTCCAAGAATATCCTAGAAACTGCCGATAAATTTAGTAAGACCCTCAAGGATATGAAAAAGGACCAGCTAGAAATTAAGCATACACTGACTGAAATAAAGAATAATATACAGAGATCCAACAGCAGACGAGAGGATCACAAGAATCAAGTCAAAGATAAGAAAAATGAAGCATAAAACACCCAGCTGGAAAACCAAAAAGAAAAAGGAATCAAAAATTATGAAGACAGAACTATAGGGGTACCAGAAGAAGAGAGAGAGCAAGATATTGAAAACCTATTTAAAGAAATAATGATAGAAAACTTCCCTGACCTGGTGAAAGAAATGGACTTGCAAGTCCAGGAAGAGCAGAGAACCCCAAACAGAAGGAATCCAAGGAGGACCACACCAAGACTCATCATAATTAAAATGCCAAGGGCAAAAGACAAGGAGAGAATCTTAAAAGCTGCAAGGGAAAAGCAGTCAGTTACCTACAAGGGGACACCCATACGACTGTCAGCTGATTTCTCAACAGAAACTTTGGAGGCCAGAAGGGAGTGGCAAGAAATATTCAAAATGATGAGTAGCAAGAACCTACAACCAAGATTACTTCACCCAGCAAAGTTATCATTCATAACTGAAGGTCAGACAAAGAGCTTCACACACAAGAAAAAGCTAAAAGAGTTCATCACCACCCAGTATTATATGAAATGCTGAAAGATATCCTTTGAGAAGAGGAAGAAGAAAAAATAAAGATAAAAATTATGAACAACAAATACATATCTATCAACAAGTGAACCTCAAAAAATGAGGTGAATAAAAAAATATGATGAACAGAATAAATTGGTGAGTAGAATAAAATCAGGGGCATAGAAAGGGAGTGGACTGACAATTCACAGGGGGAAAGGGGTATTGGGAGTGTGGGAATAGACTGGACAAAAATCGTACACATATGGATGAGGACAGTGGGGGGAGAATAAGGACAAAGAGTGGGGTGGGAACTGGAGGAGGGGAACTATGGGGGGGAAAAAGAGAAACAACTGTAATAATATGAACAATAAAGTTTAAAAAAAAAATGAACCTCAATCCCAGACCTCTACCTTCAGGCTCCTTTTCATCATGTGGACAGAACGGGTTTGAGGTCAATAATCAGGGCATGATCCTTGCCTGGACCCTCCTCCCTCCTGGCCGGCCTACCACTCTGGCTGCAGTGAGGACTTCTAGCAGTGCCTCTCAGACTGCCCTTCGAGGACCACACAGCTTGAGGGTCAACCTCCAACAATCCCCTCTTACCAGGTCACAGCCTATCAAGGCTAACCTAGTCTGCCCACCCTGGACAATCAAATTCAGGGGTGGGGACTGAAGCAAGGAACCCCAGTACTTGATCACATGTGACACTGTGGCACACCCAGCCCAGGTGCTTTTTCTTAATATGTGGGGTTTGTTTTTTTTAAATATATTTTATTGATTTTTTTACAGAGAGGAAGGGAGATGGATAGACAGTCAGAAACATTGATGAGAGAGAAACATTGATCAGCTGCCTCCTGCACACTCCCTAATGGGGATATGCCCACAACCAAGGTACATGCCCTTGACCGGAATCAAACCTGGGAACCTTGAGTCCGCAGGCCGATGCTCTATCCACTGAGCCAAACCAGCCAGGGCTGTTTGTTTTTGTTTTAATATATTTTTTATTGATTTCAGAGAGGAATGGAGAGGGAGAGATAGAAACATCAATGAGAGTCATAGATCATTGATCAGCTGCCTACTGCATGCTCCTTACTGGGGATTGAGCCTGCAACGCAGGCATGTGCCCTGTCTGGGAATCGAACCCGTGACCTCCTGGTTTATAAATTGACTTTCAACCACTGAGCTACACCAGTTGGGCTAGAGGGGTATTTTTGAATTCAGGATTTTACTAGGATATCTTGAAGAATTATTCTGGAGAATGACTGGACACATTTTATGAAATGAAAATGTAGTTTATGAAAGAGCTTCGCTGTCTAAGTGGCTTTTGAATCCTGGTTGCACACTCAAATCAGCAAGGCCCAGTTCAGATGACGCAGTGGGCTGTCTAGGTGTGGGCCCAGACATGGGGATGGAAGAAGCCTTGGGTCATCTTACTGTGCAACTGATCTAGATTTATAAACTAGACCTATAAGGCTCCAGAGGAGAATGGAATACACTGCAGGAATGTGCAGGTGTAAGGGGTATCTGTGAGTAACTTTTTTAAATTTAACAACCATGAATCTAAGTAAATGTTCATAATTAATTTCATTTCTACCATAATGGCAACCCCCGTTTTTAAAATTTGCCCATGAGTATGATTCACTACTCTTCTACACGCACTTTCAGATTTAACGTCTGTCATGTAAACTAGAAACTGCTGCTTTAACAACATTTCAGAGCTAGAAGAGCTCTTGGAACATATCCCACGTGGCCTTGTCATGTTATAGATGGGGAATGGGCCCGAGGCCAAGGACTTAACCAGGAGCTCTCGAGCCTCCTCACCCATCATCACTGCCCTATGATACTGTAATCAGGGAGAGTGTAGACCAGAAGGTGAGTGTGAACCTGGTTCCTACCTTATCAGTTGCATGACCTAGCCTCTTCCCCAGCTTCTGCAAGCCTCGGGGTCCTCTCTGATAAAATAAAGAGAAGGAGGAAGGCTACGGCAGGGGGCCTCCTTCCCTGCTTGCTGCCGGAATCCAAAGCAGAACTTTAAGGAATCAGAGAATTCTACATTCAAGCCTGGCCTTCCAGTTTGGGTGCTGGTTCTTTAAGAGAAACATCCAGATAAGATGATTGGCACCTATGTTATTTTAAGAGTGTGTAAGCTTGGTTTATAACCCTGTGGTATTTGAACATGGAATATGTGGGTCTTGCCAGGATTAGGGGCAGGCCTGGGTAGAAACAACTGATGGATAAAAAGTCCTGGTGGTATTTGAGTCCCTGGTTCAGCACATTCCTGATGCATGATGCACCCTGACTTTCTCTTTCCTTGATCTTATAAGTTAATAACAAATAAATTTTTGGCTGAGCTAATATGAATTCATGTAAGTGTTAGAGCTAGGACCTGAACCCAGGCTCTGACTGCTGGCCCTGTGCTCCCTCTGTCATGCCCCACCAGCTTCCTAACCACCTTTCTGGCTGCAATCCAGGCACACTTTGCCAATACCTTGGCAGGTGAAAGTGAGAATCCACAGGGAGAAGTTGTACCTACCTGACTCCAAAAAATACTTGCAGGAGAGTGCAGATGCCAGAGACGAAGAACATG
Organism: Murina feae; assembly: GCA_004026665.1. Classification (NCBI taxonomy): domain Eukaryota; kingdom Metazoa; phylum Chordata; class Mammalia; order Chiroptera; family Vespertilionidae; genus Murina; species Murina feae. The sequence continues at coordinate 23,439 of PVJC01012735.1, read as the reverse complement.
GTGCTGATGAGGTAGCTCTGGGTGAGGGGGTCATGCTGCAGACACAGGCCCTTGGCCAGGATGAGCGGCACTGCCACGAGTCCCCCCAGGGCAGTGATGAAGTGCTGTGGGCAGAGCAGAGAGAATAGACAGGCACTGCATGCGGTGGATGCTTGCTCCACCTTCATTCTGATTTCTAGGCCAGAGGCGAGAGCTCTACCTCTACTCTCAGAGGCATCTGGTTATGAGTGACAGGTAGGCAGAGATCCGGGCAAGCAGTGGGACCCAAAGAAGGCTGGGCAGCAAGAAGCAGGAAACTAGCCAAAAGATCTAAAGTTGAAGGGCAGGACCCTAGTGTCAAACACTGACACCCCAGGTAAGAAATCAAGGCAGGAACACAGCACAGGAGGATATACCAGGAACCAAAGAGAGAGCTTTAAGAACAAGGCAGGAGAACCAAGATGGCAGTATAGGTGAATGCCGGGACCCATTGCCTCCCACAACCACATCACAATTACAATTAAAATACTGAACAACCATCAGTCAGAGCTGCCTGAATGCTGGCTGAATGGGAGGCTACAGTGAGAGGATAAAGAAGAAAGCACATTGAGACTGGCTGGAGGGGCGGAGGTACCAAATGGGCTGTTCTGATACCCACATGTGCTGTTTTTATCAACCTGGAGGCATATCGGCTGCAGAGGCCTCTCGTGAGGAGCAAGTGGTCCCAGCCCCACAGCAGACCCACAGCTCAGGGTCTCAGAGCTGAGAAGAGAAGTCCCGTTGCTTTAAAAACCAGCGGGGATCCTGGCTGGTTTGGCTCGGTGGATAGAGCATCAGCCTCTGGTTTGATTCCGGTCAAGGGCACATGCCTGGGTTGCGGGCTCTATCCCCAGTGGAGGGCCTGCGGGAGGCAACCGACCAATGATTCTCTCTCATCATTAATGTTTCTCTCTCTCTCTCCCTCTTCCTTCCCCTCTGAAATCAATAAAAATATATTTAAAAAATAAAAATAAAAACCAGTGGGGATTGCAACTGAGTGGCACAGAGGCTGCTCACCAGGTGTTTCTCTTACAGGACTAGCACACAAACTCACTCATATTCCATTCTTCTGAGCTCTAGTGCCAGGCGGCTTTGGGGGACCCAGGAACATGGGGAGGAACTGGATTGTCTCTCATCAGGGCACAAACTTGGGGGCGGCTTTCTCCCAGACAGAGGTGCTTGTGGGTGTCACTGTTCCAGCGCTGGAACTTCTCCTATCCCAGACTGCCTTACAGCCATATCTGAGTCTCCATTAGCATGGTTCATACTGTTCACTTCACCCTGGTGATTCCCTGAGACCTGCCCCATCCAATTTGCAGCCTTATCCATGCTGTTTGCAAAGGCTTTTCCATTTGAATGGCCTGTCCTAGCTCAGTCTTCCTAAAACCTCTCAAACAAGCAGCAGCTGGCATCAGTGTGCCCCCAACCTATCAATAAAAGGCACAAGACCTGACACTAGCACCAGCCTGCCTTGTTTCAAGCCTGGGCACTTCCAAGCCCAATATAAGTAGCAGCCACCCATAGACCTCTCTGTAGCTCCTACCAGGTAGCCCCAAGCAGTGACGGACTTTGCACCTCCTTGGAAGCCCCAGAGCCAGTGTACCCAGTGTTCATCATCAGACCACACCAGATTACAATTCTACACATCCACAAGTGACATACTCAAGGGGTAGACTCAGTGAGCACCAAAGCCCCACTGAAGCAAGTCATGCTCCATAGGGGTGTCTCCTGCATAGCAGCTCATCCACTGCAGTTACAGCTCGTCCTCACAGCCAATTGGCCTGGAGGTCATTCCTTTCAGTGATGCCAACAGCAGTCAAAGCTCAACTACAACAAGACAGTACATACAGCCCACACAGGGGCACATCTAGAGTACCCAACCCAGGTGACCGGGGAGGCTAAGCCACTGGGCTCTACAGGACACCTACTGCACTCTACCAATTCCAGGAGACATAGCAGCTCTACCTAATACATATAAACAAATACAGGGAAGCAGCCAAAATGCAGAGACAAAGAAACATGTCACAAATGAAAGAAATGGAAGTGAGCAAACTACTAGATATAGAGTTCAAAACAATTGGTTATAAGGTTGTTCAAAGGATCTTAATGAGAGCTTCAAGGATCTTAGTGAAAATGTCAAAGACATGAAAAAGGACCAGTCAGAAATTAAGCATACACTAACTGAAATAAAGAATAATTTATAGGGAGTCTATAGCAGAATAGAGGACTCTGAGAATTTGGAATATGAGGAAGACAAAACACCCAATCAGAAGAGCAAAAAGAAAAAATAATCCAAAAATATGAAGATAGTGTAAGGAGCCTCTAGGACAACTTCAAGTGTACCAACATTTGCATTATGGGGGTGCCAGAAGGAGAAGAGAGAGTGCAAGATAATAAAAATCTATTTGAATAAATAATGACAGAAAACTTCCCCTACCTGGTGAAAGAAATAGACTTATAAGTCCAGGAAGCACAGAGAGTCCCAAACAAAAGGAACCCAAAGAGACCCACACTAAGACACATCATAATTAAAATGCCAAGGGTTAAAGACAAAGAGAAAATCTTAAAAACAAAAGAAAAGCCATTAGTTACCTATTAAGGAGTGCCCATATGACTGTCAGCTGATTTCTCAAAAGAAACTTTGCAGGCCAGAAAGAAGTGGCAAGAAATACTAGTATTCAAAGTGATGAATAGCAAGGACCTACAGCCAAGATTACTCTACCCAGCAAAACTATCATTTAGAATTGAAGGTCAGATAAAGAGCTTCACAGACAAGAAAAAGCTAAAGGAGTTCATCATCACCAAACCAATATTACATGAAATGTTGAAGGTTAGTCTAGAAGAAGAAGAAAGAGGAAGAGAAAGAGGAAGAGGAGGAGGAGGAAACAATAAAATGGAAATAAATACATATCTATCAACAATTAGAATCTAAAAATCAAAATAAATGAACAAGAATTATAACGAACAAAATAAACTGGTGAATAAAATAGAATCAGAGGCATGGAAACATGGAACAGACTGATGATTCACAGAGGGAAGGGGGAGGGAGGTGGGGAGAGATTAACCAAAGAATTTATATGCATGCATGCATTACTTATGGACACAGACAATAGAGGGTGAAGGCTTGTGGCAGGACGGGAACTGGGTAGAGGAGGGCAATGGGGGGAAAAAGAGGGACATATATAATACTCCCAACAATAAAGATTTTTAAAAAATAAAAATAACATATATTTCATCTTAAAAAAAGAACAAGGTGAGGGGCTCATTATGAAAACAAGGCTCAAGGAAGGGGCAAGACCACTGACCAGGAAGACCTAAACACATTCTCCAGAATATATCCTATGTTGAGTCACAAAACAGCCATATCAAATTTAAGAAGATTGAAATCATGGCCGGCCAGTGTGGCTCAGGGTTTGAGGTCAGGGTTTGATTCCTGGTCAGGGCACATGCCCAGATTTCAGGTTTGATCCTCAGTAGCAGGTGTGCAAGAGGCAGGCGATCAATGATTCTCTCTTATCATTGATGTTTCTATACCTCTCTTCCTCTTCTTTCCTCTCTCTGAAATAAATTAAAAAATATTTTAAAAAGAAGAAGATTGAAATCATACCTCAAAGGAACTAGAAAAAGAACAAACTCATCCCAAAGTTATCAGAAGGAAGGAAATAATAAAAAACAGAGCAAAAATAAAGAGGCCAAAAGAGCAATAGTAAAGATCAACAAAACTAAGAGATGTATTTTTTAAAAGACAAACAAACCCTTAGCTAGATTAAGAAGAGACAATACAAAGAAATAAAATCAGAAATGAAAGAGGAGACATTACAACTGATACAATAGACACAAAGTACTGTAAGACACAAATTGGATAAATTCATAGAAACATACAACTTACCAAAACTGAGTCATGAAGAAATAGAAAACCTGAACAGATTGCTAACAAATGAGAAGTTTGAATCAGTAAACTTCCAACAAAGAAAAGCTCAGAACCAGATGGTTATACTAGTGAATTCTACCAAACATTTAAAGAAGAATTAACACCAATTCTTCTCTTCCAAAAAAAACTGAAGAGGGAACACTCCCAAACTCACGTTATGAGGCCAGCATATATATATATAACCTGATGCCAAAGCCAGATAAAGATACTATAAGAAAAGAAAACCATAGGCCAATATTCTTGATGAATATAGATGCAAGAATTCTTAACAAAATACTAGCAAACGGAATTAAACAGTACATTAAAAAGATTATACACCATGACCAAGTGGGATTTATTCCTTGGATGCAAGAATGGTTCAACATACACAAATCAATAACTATGATACACTATATTAATAAAATAAAGGCTAAAAATCATATAATCATTTCAATAGATGAGATAAAAGCATTTTACAAAATTCAACATCCTTTTATGATAATAGACCCAAATTAACCATTTTATTGGCTTATAATATTTTAAAAACAGTATGACAGCCCTAGCCGGTTTGGCTCATTGGATAGAGTGTTGGCCTGTGGACTGAAGGGTCTTGGGTTCAATTCTGGTCAAGGCCACCCACCTCGGGTGCAGGCTCCCACCATGGTCGTGGTGTGTGGGAGGCAACCTATCGATATGTCTCTCACATCGGTATTTCTTTCTGTCTCTTCGTCTTCCTTCCACTCTCTAAAAATCAATGGAAAAAATGTCCTCAGGTGAGGATTAAAAAACAAAACAAAACAGTATGACATTTGCTCTTCTTATTTTCTAGAAAAGCACAAAGTAGCAAACAAAAAATATATATCCCATATCTGCCACATGGAGCAGTTTGTAAAAATTAAAAGAAACACGTATATGAGATTAGAAAATCCATGCAATTGAAAGTTACAAAAAAAACAGTGAAAGTTGAAAGCTACAGTTAAATATCTTTGTTAGTTTCTTATGAATCCTTCAAAGCATACAAAATTACTACATACACTTATTTCTATCACCCTCTTTATCACACTATGCACAGTTATTTACTTTGCTCTTTTCACTTAATGTATCTAGAACATTCCCTAACCTCAGGGTAAATACATAGTTCTCTTTTTTTTAAAATATATTTTATTGATTTTTTTATAGAGAGGAAGGGAGAGGGACAGAGAGTTAGAAACATTGATGAGAGAGAAACATCGATCAGCTGCCTCCTGCACACCTCCTACAGGGGATGTGCCCGAAACCCAGGCACATGCCAAAGACCGGAACCGAACCTGGGACCCTTCAGTCTGCAGGCTGATGCTCCATCCACTGAGCCAAACCAGCTAGGGCCCATATTTCTCTTTTTAACAGCTGCATAAAACGTCATTTGTTAGATTATGTCACAAATTATTTAACCGGTTTCCTATGATGGATATTTTGTTTGTCTGTTGTGTGATTTTGGTTTATTACTGTTATCAATAATGCTATAAGTACATCTTTGTATTTATCTTAACAAGTCTAATAAGCATATCCTCAGAGAAATTCTTACGCCTCGGGGACTGCGTTAAGGGGTATATGCGTATTACATGTTAATAGAAATCACCAAATTGTCGTCTAGAAAGATTGTACCAAATAACATTCCGACAAAAGTGCTTGTTTTTCAAAATTTCTCAGGCATTGGTTATCACGCTTTTTAGTTGTTGCCAATCAAATAAATTAAAAGCAGTACCTTTAGGAAATAACAACAAAACCACACCTCAATGTCCCAGTCATTGTCTTTAGAGAAAGACTCCTTCTTAGTTCCCTCCCTGACTCCGAAACTCCTGGAGAGAAAGAGAGGCCCAGGAAGCCTGAGTTCCCTTGGAGCTCAACTACAAGGAAGACAAGCATAGCCACAACTGAAGTGTGAGTCGTGACTAATTGGACCTGGGTGTGTACTACTGCTGTGGCTTTTGAGGCAGAGCCTCTTCGGACCCAGTGCTCGCGGGGTGGCATTACCTGGATCCCCAAGATGATGCAGAGATACCATGGTGGAATGTCCAGGATGCCATAGGCCAGGTCGCTGCTGCTGGGACTCCCGTGACGGCCATCCTTCTTCCTGCCTTGGCCATCATCATAGAAGGTGAGCACGCCATCACGCTTCTGCTGGGAGCAAAACAAGGACACACCTGGGCATTTCAAGAGGAACCAAGTGGACTTCCTGATCTCAGCCGTACAGATGGATGGCTTCCAGCGGCCAGAGGCATGAGACAGGGGTAACTGTTGGCTAACTTGGGATTTCTAGGTCCAGGCTCCAGTGTTTTTCTGTATTATACCTCGTACCAGGGCCTCCATGTGGAGTCTGGGAACATGCAAAAGGAGTGGCAGAGAAGCAGTTTTGTGCAGGAAGGGATGGGGTCGATGCCAAGATCAGAACGTGGGCATGTTTTTCTCCCAGCCAGTCAGGAAAATGGGGATCCTGGTCCCAGACTGGGGTAGCTGCCCCCAGGCCATGTGTTGACATCTGCCAAAGCCCTCATCACAGCACGTTTATTATAATGAGCGGTTTCCTCATTCATCTCTTCTGCTGAACTGTGAGTTCCTAGAATGCTTTGATTGTGCCCTTGGCCTCCTGTGTGGCCACAGGGCTGCAGCGGGTACAGTTGTGTGTGTTCTGCCAGTGAGCTCACCTCACGCCCTCTCCCAGGACCTCTCAGAATTCTCAAGGTGATGGAGAAGGAAACATGGGGTGAACTGTTGGTCCTGGACCTTCTTGTCTTTTTTCCTATTGAGAGACAATGACTCAAAGACTGTTCTCAGCATGATGACCTCTAAATAGGCTGTCCACATATCAACTAAGACCATTTAAAGGTTATGGAAACAGCTTCTACATGTGCTGTAAAACAATGCCTGGGAAAGTGGCATAAGGTCCAAAATAAGAAACACTTTTAGAACGTGGAGCTGGGGGGTAAATGTGTCCCCCTTGAGAGCAGCTGGTTCTGTTAGGGCGGTGCAAGACTGCAGCAGGACCAATAGGGATGCAGAGGAAATGCCCGGCCCAGGACCTTCCCTCGACCAATCAACAGGGCCACACATGTTACCCCACTCCACTACTTCTGGCCCTATAAATCTGTCGTTCCGTTCCCCTGAGACCGACACTTCCTCCCGTCGCGCCGCTGGGCCGGTGAGCATGTGTGGAAGTCCAAGTTAACTTGAATAATAAAGCTCTCATGTTCTTGCAGCGGTTTCGTGGTTTTGGGGGGGTTACGACATCTGGGCACTGCATTGGATATTTATGCACAACAGTTCTTCCTGTCTAAGAAGAGTATGTGACTCTCTGAAGCCCATGAGCTGTGGCTGGGAAGCACAGAGCCCAATCAAAATATGACTTTTGTTGTAAACTACCTCACGTCACGTATGCAAAGAGATGGGGCAAACAAACAACAGCAAAGACAAGTACGCGGTGTGCCTGAAGATTCCTGGGCGTCCAAAAGGGGTCATTCGCACACTGAAGGTCCACACAGAAACACGTGGCATCCCAGAGACACTGAGAGCAGGGCTCATCCAATGGAGGTGGAAGGTGCCCCGACTCGGAGTCTATCCCAATAAGGGGAGCGCCTTTATCCCTGGAGAACCCCCTGCCGGGGAGAAGGCTATGCATATGACTCACACAACTGCAGGGAGAAGCTCGGGAATCCCTTTGCGGAGGAAAAATGACTTCTTAACGGAGCGACCCCTGCCCGTCAGCACCTCTTTGGGGTGGAGCTGAGTTTACCAACTCAGCACATGGGCTGTAATTTCACCAAAAGCAGCACTCCGGTGAGGCTTGCCACTGTGTGATGCTTTCCAGTGTACAGAGAGCTTCCGTGAAGCCTCTCATTTGATTCTCACCCTCATCTTACGACTTCCCGATTCATAGGCGAGGAAACTGAGGCTCAGGGAGGCTGGTCCAAGACCCCATTGTGAATGGGAGAAGGGCACCCTCCACTTGGTGTCAAGGCCTGTTCCTGCAGGTGTCTCCCTTGTGCAGAGACAGAGGGACAGCCTCCAGCTCCCTGGGGCAGAGCCAGAAGAGACGGGTGCAGGGACACTGCCATGGAAAGGGGGTGGTCTGGGGGGAAGACAGGTCAATTTCTCTCTGACTCCATCCATGCACACACCCTTCCATCCCCCACTCCGCCCTCTAGGCTCATTTCCCAACACTCCCGTTCACCTGGCTCTAGCCAACGGGACTGCCCAGGTCTCTCCACAGGAGGCCTCCGCTCTCCTGCACCCAAGGGCGCAATGTCTCCCGCTCCATCACCTCTCCCGCTGCCCCACCCTGTGTGGGTTTCCTGCCTCAGGCTCCTAGCGCATTTTGTCTCCCTGTCCTGTAAGGAACCGTTTTCTCCCTTAAAGCAGAAATGTGTCTGTACCCTGCTTTCCCCTCGTTAGGCCATAAGCTTGCAGGGTCGGGAAGCTACCATCCCGTGTTTATAACCCTAGAAGTTTCTAACAGAGCAACAGACACGTGGAAACCAAATGCATCCCAGAACAGCGCCTCCTCTCCTCTGGGTGCCGAAGTCGAGGCTTTGAGGAAAATGAAGAGAAGACAGACCACTCGAAGGAGACAGACACATGCCCAGACCCCTCCACCTGCCCACTGGCCCAGGTAAGCCCCAAATGTGCAAACAGCACAGCCTTCGGAAAAGGGAGTCTTCTTTGACTTAAGATTTGTTTTGTTGTGGGTTTCTTTGCTGGGGGTGGGAGTGAGGAAGGGGACCTCCCATGATGTAGTGGTAGAAATTTTTCTGAGGAGAAGAAAGGAGTGTCCTCTCAGGTGCCCCAGGGTTTTCTAGAAGCGTGGCCAGGGCCTGTTGACCAGTGGTTGCCCAGCATGAGCAGGCCCGAGCAGGCCCTGGCAGACTGGCTCCAGGAGACAGCGCCGAGAGCCCAGCCCAGATCTGTGTCCTGCAGACACGTGGCTGAGCATCACTAGGCTGCAGCCCTGGCCCGATGCAGGGAGGGGCTCCTGCCGCGGTGGGCAGTGGCCTGGGCAGAGGCCCCCTTATAAGTTCCGGTGGCCAAGATAGGTTGCAGAGGTGGTAGGGACAGGGCTCAGAGGTTACCATGACTTCACTTCTCTGGGCCTCTGGTTCTCCATTTGTAAAATGGGGACAGAGAGCTCGCTCCATGGGCTCCAAAGGAACAAGATAAAGTACATAAAGTGCCTGGGGCATTTTGGCTGTTCAGGAAATATCAGTTCTCTCCCTCTCTCTCTCTCTCTTTCCTTCTCTGTCCTTTAGCTTCACTTCTGAAAGGATTTCTGATAAAAGGAACCATAACCTGAGAAACCTGGAGAACAAACATTTAGATCCAACAGAGTTCGACCTGTGAGTAAAGGTAAAGCTCTTCCTCCCTCTGTGATTCATTCACAGAGGTCAGCACTGTCTTTGTGAGGTCCCAGCACAGCGGCCACATTGTCTCACAATCGCAGATCTTTAGCTCCTAAGCCGTCAGTCGCACTAATGATGAATCAGGCATTGGGCTCCGTGCTGGACCCAACCAGGGCTCTTCTGTCCTGGCAGCTCACTCTCTTCCCTCCTCTCCCCGTCTCTCCCCAGCACTCACCGAGGGGTCAGGGTGCTCACGGCTGGTGATGGCAGGGTTCATGGCAACTTGGGGTCTTCTTCTGTGGGTGTTCCCTCAGGATGGAGAAGAAATGAAGCCTCACTAGTCGAGAAAGATGAACTTCTCAAAGCCTGCTGAAGCAACAAGGAGAAAGATAGGCATCCCGGCTGGCTCTGGGGAGGTGGGGCCTCCAAGCCCCGCCCGCTGATGACTCCCCCACCCCACCTCACCTCATCCCCGCCCCCAGTCCTCTCCCTCTGGTAACTGCAGGGAACCAAGGTGCCTCCTGCTGTAGCCAGTGTTTCACACTCTGGCAGGTTAGAGGGATTACAGAGAAGTGAATGATCCCTTAACACAAGGAAACAAGCCAGGGTACAGCCCTCCGGGTGTGGCAGGAGCACACTTTCCAGAAACCGAGTCGGGAGGTGAGGGGGTGAGCAAGGGTGAGGCTCTGGGCTGAAGCGGGAGACTTCAGTTTTTCTAAAGCTGGTGGTTCTAGTGACTGGTTGAGCTGGAATGAAAGGATTATAAACATTGCCCGTGGGCCTGGCTCCTGAGATGCATTAATGACGTCATTAATGAGAAAAAGAGAATTACTGTTGACCTGGGAGCAGCTGCCAATGCTCCTCGTTGGGGCAAAGCTTCAAGTGAGAGCCTGAGAAGAAATGTCTTCAGTCCTTGGGCGACTGTCTCTGTAACAGCCAGGAAGTGTCTAATGATCCACCTTCTGGGAAGAGAAATTCAGGAAGGTGTCGTTTTGCTCTTATTCCGGACAGGGCACTTGGAAGGCTCTATGAAAAACTCTTGATGAAACTCACTCTGTGAAGTTCATAGCAAGCCAAGTTCCAGCTACTCAGGATGGTGGACTGTTCTGGAATGGGCGGCACTGAGTCCCAAGATTCTGGAAGCACATAGTGGTATGCACACAGATATCTGTAGGAAACCACCTACTGTCTGCACTAGCAGAGAGGTGTGGACAAGGAACCTGGAAAGCTGGTGACCCTTGAAGCTCAGCAGAGGTCAGAACTATGCACCCACAGTTTAGTCCAGACAACGGTAGCTGAGGCAACTTCCCCACCAGATAGTCATGTAAATCCTCACTGATAAGATAGTCTGTGTGTCACTGGAACTTCCTTGCCTAAGGGCTGTGGGCGTATCCCAAACTCAATAAAAAGATGGTAAGGCCTGAGCACAGGGGAAGTCTCTCCCACTAGAGGTGGACTCCTCGCCTGGCCCCCCAATTTCCAAATTGATTCTCTTCTAGTCTCTCTCTTCATTTTGTGTGCGGCCTCTTCCAGAACTCGAACCCTGAACAGGTACCCTGAACCACGCGGGACGCGAAAGGGGCTACCACAGACATCAGTGGGAGTTGACCCAAGAGCAAACCCTGAAAAACACAACGAGACTAGATGTGTCATGGAGGAGGAGACAGGCCTGATCTGGGCTGTGACAGAAAGCAAAGGTCGGAAGAGAGTCAAAGGTCACAAAGTAGCTGACGTTCATGGAACATTTCATCACTGACACTACGCTCTGTTTTATATGATCGTGTTTTATGTTCACAACAGAGTAGCATTCATATCCTTATTTCACGGATTGAGAAATGCAGGGTTTGATGGGTTGAGTGATTTGCCCAAGGTTATAGCAAACGCAGGAACTGAAATTCAAATCCAGATCGTCAGGTTCCACAGCCCTGGGGGATCAAGGAGATGCCAATGGTGATGTGCAGGCCATGTGAGTCTGAAGAAGGCAGGCTGAGGCTCAGGGAAGATGTCGGCCATGGAGGAGGTCCCCCACCCTATCCCTGGATGAAAACATTGATCCTCTACAAATGGCACCCAGGGGCCCCAAGTTCACCTCAGAAGACTGAGCTTCGGGAGGGCATGGCCCTGCATCTGTTGGGTTCCCCCGAACACACTAAATGGGCAGTTACCTGAGCTGGACAGGAATGAGGTGAGGACAGAGAGCAGGTACCCACGTTCAATGGAGCGGCCCAGGCTTTGTCACCACAGCAAGCCTGACTGGTGTGGGCCGGAGGGAGCTGTCTCCATTGCCCACCACAGCCCCACCCTCGCAGACCTGCGGGGACAGGCACAGTTGGGTTCATACTGGACATCTCTTCTCCATGTTACACCTTTGGGGCAACATGGAGGAAGGGACTTTACAGAGACTCTGCCCTTCCCGCACTGCAAGTCCTGCTTTGCCTGGCTTTGCCCTCCCTGCTGCTTGTCTAGGCACACAGTTCAACCTCTCTGAGTGGGAGGTAAAATGGTGTGGGTTCGCGGCCCAATGGAGGCAAAGCAGAAAGATGGTCTCCTGTCACCCACTTCATTGGATTGCTTGTATACTGTTTCAGAACTTCCGTCATTCTTCATCTTCAGGTCCTTGCTCTCTTCAGGGCCTAGCACATGGTTCCTTGTACAAGTCCCGTCTGCATCCACCCTTTGGCTTGTGGTCACTGCTGCTGTCCATGGAGTCCCCACCTCCCTCAGCTGCTCAGATGAAGAGCTAAGCTTTCCTTCCCTCAGAAGTCACTGCTGCAGACTTTGCTCCCTCCACTCATTGGCCTGGCCTGCCTCCTGCCAACTCCTCTCATCCGAAAGCCACTGTGGTACCCCACAACTCTCCACAGCTTCAGCTGCCCAGCTGGTGGCCTCGACTTCCTTCCCCAGCTGGAGTCATCCTTGATTTACAACTTCATGGTCTAAATAATCCCCATACGCACAGCAGCTTGAGGTTCACCGCACACCCCCAGCACGTTCGCAGGTGATTATTTATGGCCCTCGTGTTACGGGATGAGTTACGGAAATCTAGTTCTACTAATTAGCAAGGAGAGGAATTTGTTTTAAGAATATGGGTTCTCTCTGGGAACTCATGATCTTTCCTCAAATACACAAAGGAGCTAAAACTCTTCCATTACATTTCCCCACAAAAGCTCCCAACCCCAAATTTGAGGCAGTTGCTCAGGCCCCCAGCACTTTGGGAGAAGAAAGGCACCAGGCCTCTTGGTTTACAATGCTGATGGCCCCACTGGAGGCACCATCTTTGCATGCGGAGTAGGCTAAGCAGGAAGGCTCAACCTGGACCTTTGGCACTGAGGTCAGATACCTTGGCAGTTGGCTATTGTAGGAGGGAACATGCTAAGAGACAGTCATGGGGCAAGTCACACTTGACAAAAGCAAATGAGGCCAACAGGGTTTCTGAAGGGCAGGTCCAATTAAACTGTAGGTGCTGCTCTTGGTATTTCCTTTCAAATCCATTTAACCTTCTCTCATTCTCCTCTTTTTTATTTTTTTTAAAATATGTTTTTATTGATTTCAGAGAGGAGGGAGAAAAGAGAGAGACAGAAACATCAGTGATGAGAGAGAATCATTGATTGACTGGCTGCCTCCTGTACAAACCACCCTCCTCCCCCCCGCCCCCCGCCACTGGGGATTGAGCCTGCAACCCAGGCATGTGCCCTGGCCAGGAATTGAACCGTAATCTCCTGGTTCAGAGGTCGATGCTCAGCCACTGAGCCATACCAGCCGGGCCTCTCATTTTCCTCTTGAAAACCATCCTGATCTACAGCAACCAGGCATGTGCGTCCGGCAGGGTTTCCTCTGTCTTGCGGCTGCGCTGCATGGGGGCGAGGCGCAGCTGGAGTGCTGCCAGCCCTTGGCCATGGCCTTGGGTTAGCGATGGGCACGGGGCGCAGCTAGAGCTGCGAGATGCAAGGAGACTTCTGCTGGGACTTGGGAGCGAGGCATTCCTTCTCTTTCACGGACCTTGAATCTAGAGGTTGTTGCTCTGCCGCTGCTGGCAGCCACTCATGACTACCTAGAGCCTGAGAAAGAAGCCAGCCTGGAACACAGAGCTGAGAGGGAGGGAAGCGGGGTCCCGGTGGTGTTTGAATCCATGTATCACGCCATCCGCCTAAGCTCTTTTGTGCTTAACCCAATTTGATGTGGGTTTTCTATCATTTGCAACCAAAATATACCAAAATATACACTTTTATCTACAATCCCAGACCAGTATAGAATTACTTACATAATATTTGCTGATTTTTTTACCCTTCACTAACAATGCCGGTTAAATTCCAAATGCATTCAAATAACTTAAACATCAATTCTAATGCTAACAACCTCGAACTAGTTTTCTATGACCTCTAGATTTGTCTAAAATGTGGCAAAAACAATTTCAGAGAGGCCCTGGGAATCGGTTTAAAGGCCACTTGTTCCCAAGAGGCTTCACTCAGATGAATATCTGATTTCATGTACTCTTGCTCGGGAGGGGCGAGAAAACAACATTAGCCGCAGCGGGTGGGCTGTTGTACATCTTTGTTGAGCCCTGACCTATTTCATCACACACTGGAGCTGTAGGATTGTAGGTTTGCTCCTGCAAAATTGTTTACTTCCGATTTTGATATGTGCAGCTTCGGAAAGCTGCCTCAAGTGGACTGTGGCTCTTGATTTATGACTTAATGGTCTAAATAGCCTCCATATTTACGCTTTATTGAATTTCAGTTGATAAAACAGAGGTTGGCCAGCTCACAGACTCAAACTGGCCCAATGCCTGTTCGTGTGAATAGAGTTTTACGGGAACAGACCCACACCCACTGGTCCACATGGTCTCCAGAGCTGCTTTTGTGTCACCCGGTTGAATAGCTGTGACAGGCCCGCAAAGCCTAAAATAATTTATTACTGGCCATTTTACAGGAGTTTGCTCATTCCTGTTCTGGAAACTCATGCTTAAGAAAAACATCATTTTTTCATTGCACAATGTAGGTATGATTTTAGATAAAAACAAAGTGTAACTAAAAAACAAAGTGTAACTAAATCTTTTTTTTTTTTTACCCAAGTTTCTCCTCTCCAATAGGTACCAGTCTGTGCTTTTCTCTTACAGAGCTCCGCATAGCACAGGCCTCTGGGTTCGGACTGGCGAGCACAGGCATGCCTCCGGGGCTGTTTAGCGGGAATTTGCCATTAATGATCTTGTTTCTCTGCTGTTGTGTAACCAACTGCTTCTGCTAACCCTTCAGCTTGTCTCGAGTCTTGGTGCCCAACCCCTTCTGTAGGACAAGCAGGGACCAAGGAAGAATGTCCAGGGGTGGTGCCAGGAGCCAGGGCTGGGCACCTGGGTGGGATGAAACTGACCTGAGGCCTGTGGAGGAGGGCGGAACTAAGGCCTGAAACCAGCATGTGGAGAGTAGAGTTGAAAACCACTTCTCGGACACAATCAGGCAGATTCCCAATTTGGAAAGCAAGTTGCCATAATTTCACAGCTGCTCTGAGCGAGGTGCCCCGCAGCCGGCCGGGTGTCTTCTCATAGCACGCAGTGGAGGGTGGCGCTTCCGCAGGCCGGACCCTCCCAGCTCCTGCGAGTCTTCCCCACTGCAGTGTGGGCACTGGCTCCTCTTTGGGAACTGGCTGAGAGGCGTGGGAGCCTGGGCCGGAGACCTTTTAGATCTGGGCTATAGACTGAAGGTGTGTCCCCCAGGATTCACTCATATGGTAAATCCTAAAGCCCAGTGTCATGGTATTTGAAGGTGGGGCCTTGGGGAGTAATAAAGCTGGAGCCTTCTTAAATGGACTGAATCCCCTTATCAAATAGACCCCACCGAGCTCCCTCATCCTTTCTGCCCTGTGATGACATGGCAAAAAGATGGCTGTCTACCAGCCAGGAAGCAGGTCCTCGCCAGTCACTGCCAGCCAGCCTATGGCATGTGTAACTAAACAGCCCAAACAGACTAAGGCAATCTGGCATGTGTGGAATGCCCTTGTGACTGCTTTATAAGAAGAGAAAAGTGGTTCTGGCCTCTGGTCTTTCCTTCGCTCAATGCCTCTCAGTAGGAGTTTGACCTAAATACTCTTGGCTAGCAGTGTCCGTCTTCCCTCCAGGCGCTCGAGGTGGGTGAGCAGCATTGGGGCTTGTGTGACACATTGACGATGCTTCCCCTGAGGAGCACACAGGGGGCCCTCGTGGGTGGTGTGGCCCAGCTCTGCCTATCACCCATGTGTCCTCAGGCATGTGCTGAATGCCAGCCTGGCAAGATGTTCAAGCCAACTTCAGGACCCATTCATGTCACCATCCCCTCCTCCTCTCCTCCCCCCATTTTCTTTCTTTTTTTTTTTTTAAATATGTTTTTATTGATTTCAGAGAGGGGATGAGAAGGGAAAGAAACATCAATGATGAGAGTGAATCATTGATCAGCTGCCTCCTGCACAGACCCTACTGGGAATGCAGCCTGCAACCAGGGCATGTGCCTTGGGGAATGGCACCGCGGCCTCTGGGTTCATGGGTGGGTGTTCAGCCACTGAGCCACACCAGCTGGGCTTCCCCACTTTCTTTGCCTATACTTTCTTGCAGAGAAATTTTCTTACTAGGAAGTAGAATTTTAGATTTGAAGAGCTGGGCAGAACTACAGAAGAAACTAATGTCCAGAGAAGAAGGGAACCTGTTGGTTCATGTGCCTCATCTCTGAAAGACACCAACATCCCCTGGACACGCAAGCCAGAGCTTGGTCTACCACACACAGTTCTTCCCGGGTCCCGCTAAGGTCTCCTCCTAAGTATATCACATGCACAACCAATTCTCTTTCATGGTGACAAATATAATAACTTCACCTAAGCCACCTTCTTTGCCTCTCTTTCAATTCAACATCAGCTTCCTTATGAATTTATGCACAGCAATCTGCATAAACTCTTTTTTTAAAAAACAAATATGAGATGATTTGACGGTTACAACTTGTTATTCTACAACCGAATAGTTTAGGTTACAACCCGTTCATTGACAGTGCTACCAAAAGTTCAAAGGTTAAAGGGCAATGGCTCTTTTCTTTTTAATCTACTTTTATTGATTTCAGAGAAGAAGGGAGAGGGAGAGAGAGATAGAGACATCAATGATGAGAGAATCATTGATCGGCTGCCTCTTGCATACCCCACACTAGGGATCACAGCCCGGGCATTTGCCCTGACCCAGAATCAAACCATGACCTCCTGGTTCATAGGTTGACACTCAACCACTGAGCCACACTGGCTGGGAGATAAACTCTTTTTTTAACTTTTATTTCATAAATGTAATTTTTTCAATACTCAATACAATGAAATATCCTTATAAGACTATAATACACTATTCTGTTTTGTATTGACATTCTTTTGTTGTTGTTAATCCTCACCTGAGGATATTTTTTCCATTGATTTTTTTTTTTTTAGAGAGTAGAAAGGAGAGAGGGGAAGGGGGGAGAGAGAGAGAGAGAGAGAGAGAGAGAGAGAGAGAGAGAGAGAGACTGATTGGTTGCATCCAATAAGTGCCCTGACAGGGATGAAGGATTGAACCTGCAACCCAGATACTACATGCTCTTAAATGGGAATCAAACCTGTGACCCTTTGGGGTGAGGGCTGACACTCCAACCACGAAGCCACACCAGCCCGGAATGGATAAACTCTTGAGACATACATGTACTGGTGTCATCCCCCTTTTAGAACTTGCCTCACTCACCTGCGCCTTGAGGAGACAGTAAAACGCGTCCTTAGCACTGGCTCTTCAGAGCCCCTTGCTCACCACTCCCCATCAGTCAGGGCCTGGCATGCACAAGGCCTTCCATGAATAGCAGCTGGACTTAACCAGATTTTCCACGTTTATTCAGCTGGTCTCAGTCGTCAACGCGTGACCCTGAACTCTTGGGCCTCTTATCCAAAAAGAGGTGGACTTCAAACCCCCTTCCTCTGTCAGAGACTCTGGCTATAAAACAGCAGGTGTCTGGAAGCAGGAGGGGGTCCGATTTCCTCCGGGAGCCTGGGATGGCAGTCCCTCGCTGGGCAGACCCCAAGGCTGGGGACGCTGCAGGGGGAGGCACAGGGCTGGCTTTTCTCTAAAACTTGAGAAAAGCCATCTCCATTCCAGAGGGCAGCACAATTCCTTAGAAAGGGGCATAACTTAGCTGAGGTCTTTGGCCTCCGTGTGCCCGGGTTTTGCTTTCTCTCAGGTCCTGGCTGCCGCTGAGAAGATAGTGTGTGGACCACACTGAGGACAGCCACTTCCTCCTCGCCTTCTCCAGCCTCCCTCGATCCCCTGCCTGCACCAGGGTCGGGAAGGCCCTCATCCTCTCTACCTGGCTCCTCCTGGCTGGGACTCTTCCCTCATGAGTCCCAGACATCAACATTGACCCAGACACAGACATTGTCAATGACTCAGATTCCAGGCTGAACTGAAGCCAACCACTGACTCAGAGCCAGCCACTGAGCTTGGCCTCACTGGTGGTGTAGAGTCAACCACTGACATGTAATAGGAGAATGCACGGGCTTTGGAATTGTCTGTTGATGTGGAATCAGCGCCCCCCACTCCCCACCAGCTTTGTGGGGGTAGCCACAGCAAGTGCCACTGGTGACTATTCGGAAGAGCCTGTGACTGGCGCCTGTCTGAGCCTGGCACCTCCCGGGTAGTGAGTTCATCTCAACGCTTGTGTAAAACGAGGCAGAGTCTCCATTGGCTGTGATTGTTACTCTGCTTAGGCAACTTTCTAAGAAGATTCTGAGCTTCTGCACAAGCCTGCACTGTCATGCTGGGCGTGTGAATAATTGTAAAGGGCCAGTGAGCCACAGGATGTACCGGCTGAGGATAAACTCAGTGGAGACTATTGTCCACAGATGGAAGGGGCCCACTTCTTAACTGTGTCCCATTTAATATGGGATCAATCAAGGTTCATTTCAAAGGGAAAAAAAGAAAAGATAGTTTGTAAGAGTTTCCAGGAAGAGGTGGCACAGCCGGCCACGCAGGGCAGGGCCACACAAGGAAGCACGGGGTCAGCCAGGAGGAAGCGGGGAGGGGAAAGCCTGCACAAAAGCTTTCATTGTGACGTCTGCAGGGAGGATGGCGAGACAGGGTAAGTGGCTGGACAGAGTTCGCATTGGCTGGCTTGAAGAGTGCCGGCGGGCTCTGGGCACAAGGGCTGTCCTGATTTGCTTGGTGTCTGGCCCTGGGATGGTTGGGGCAGGGAGCTACTGGTTTGGCCAGATTGAGGGGTGTGAGCAGGGGAGGGGAGGGCTCTGGATTGATTGGTTTGCATATAAAAGCGACGCTCACAAGGGAGTCAGTCCTTTGCTGCTGCTGCTGCCCTGGGAGTGGCAGTTTGTGCCCGGTCTCCAAATACCTGGATCCCCAAATATCAGAGCATCAAGAAAATAAGGGCATTTGCCCATGGACTGAAGGGTCCTGGGTTTGATTCCTGTCAAGGGTTGCCAGAGTGGCTGTTGGTTTGGGACCACGTTTCAAGCTAACTACTAGAGGCTTTGTGACAGCTCTGAGTGTGGGGATAGCCACTGTTTAAGCTCTGCTGCTTTAGAACAATGGAGAGGATGGGGTCTGGACTTCCCTGGGGGAGGGATGGCTCGTCAAGCATGTGGCTGCCACTTCTGAGACAGGGGGAAGAGAGACCTGAGCTGCCCCTCTGTCAGGAGGCTCTCACTGCAAAGAGCCTGGCCTGGGTCCAGGCTTAATCCCACGCTTCTGCAGGTGAGTTGGTCATTGAATGCAAGACAATTACTTCCGATTCCCAAGGCTTCTGAGGCTCCACGTCCCCTGACAGGGTGTGTGACTTGAGCCTGGAATGTAACATGCCTGCCCCAAACACCTGCAGCCGAGCCCAGGATGATGACGCCTTTAGATTTCTACCTGGCGTTTTGATTTCTAAGTGTGCCGCCATTTCAAGTTCATCCTTCTCCTCCCACTTCCACCCTCCAAACACATACCCACAGCACCCACCCCAGGCCTGCTGGCCGGTGCACTCACCTTATCAGACTGTCTTAGAAGAAGTATGTTCAGGTGGTGGCCCCAGGCTCTCAGACCCGCCTCAGGAGTTCTGAGCCATCCTTAGCGCGTTGGTCCAGAGAGAGGAAGTCGCTCAGGAAGCTCTCGAGTACACCCCCTGAAGATGTCTCAGGACGTCAGACACAGGGCAAATAACGGTCCGGACCCTGTAGCTTTCACGATCCTGGGAAACAAAACCAAAACGCAGATAAGAGGTTAGCAGGAGGAGGGCGTATGAACTGGTGCTGGTGTGTCCACCACTGAGTTAGGCGAGCTGCTCCCCCCGACTCGGGTCTGGCCAGTGGAAGATCAAACATCTGTCTTCCAAGTTGGGGGGCAGTGGGGCCTGCACAGAAGGACTTTACGGAGATCACTGGGGAGGATCTGGAATAGAATAGACCCCTCCTGGGGTTTTCTGCCCAGAAGTTGGTTTTCTGCGTCCTGGAGGGTCATTCTTTTGGGCCCTCGCTCTCTGAGCTCCCACAGCCCCTTGAGTCACTGTAAAGAGTGACTCCACGGCCCCGCCTGCTTGGCTCCTACAACATCAACAGGCTCAGGCCACTCTGGCTCCAGGGTTATGATTTGGCTACATTTTGAGTGGGATGTCAGCTCACAGGCAGCCCAGCACGGGCCTGTCCCTGGGGGTCAGTACTGCATGCAGCCTGCAGTCCCCTAGGGTGAGCAGGCAGCGGCCACGCATTGTGTGACCCTCAAGGTAAGAGAGCCCCACGGGGGCTTTGCTTCTCAGCTCTCTCACGTTCTGGGGCCCAGGAAGTCCTGAGTCCTCCGAGGATGGCGCCCACCTGCGGTGTGAGCCTCCGTCATCCGCAGCGCCTCTGCCTTCTCCAGTGCGAGCTTCCACGGGAGAGGGTGCCAAGGAGCCTTCTGTGTGAGTGCCCCGGGCCCGTGAGGCTGGAAGCCTGGAAGGTTGGGTGCACTGAGCACTCACTGGCCCTGGGGGTGGATGGGCCTGGGAAGGCAGGGAACTGAGCCCCCCGGAAGGCACCTTGGGAGGAGCTCTAGCTCACCTCCTGGCTCAGATGTTTGCAGAGGTGCTGTGGGGGTGAGAGGGAGACACCAGGGCTGGGGGCGGCCTGGCTGCAGGAAACAGCTGCAAGCAAGGAGCTCCATCCGGGAGCTTCCCGCCCCCACCCTCCCTGATCTTACCACTCAGGTCAAGCCAGATCATGTGGCGGAAGACGAATGCCCAGGCTTGGGCTCCCAGGCAGTGTTCCCTGGACTGACTCAGGTAAGCCCTTGGGGGAGGGGGAAGAGGAGGGGCCTCCTTTACTTTAGCGCCTTGCAGCCTGCCAGCTGGTGTGACAGTGACACCCAGTGGAGACACACAGCGAGCTCTCTTCTCCCCAGACACAGAAATTGTCCTGCCCCCTGTGCGCGGGAGAGTCCTGATAGACCCGTCTTCCAGGATTGGGCTTTGAGTCCTGTCCATGGTACTGATGCCCGAGGCCCAGAGGAAAGGCCAGCTGGACCGAGGGGGATGGAAGGGCCTGAGAGCCGAGAGCTGCTGCTTCAGGAGCCGCCCGGCCAGGCCTTGCACAGCTGCCAATCACATGGGACTTACCAACTCTCCGCATCTTGTTTCTTACGGGAAGTAGACCTCGAAAGAGAATGTCACAAGAAGGCCAAGTTCACGGCAAGGACACCTGAGGAACTGCATGACTCCCTGTCCCTATAAATCGTCAGAAAGAAGACGGGCTGCCTGCCATTGGAGAGCAACCTGGGACAGCGTGACTCTGAGGACCACTCACCCTATTTGCAAGGTCCAGGGCACAAGTACCAACGGAGGCCTACATCCTGTGTCTTCTTACTGAAAAGTTACAAATCAAGCTAATAAACTGTGATCACACACGTCTTACCGTCCTGCCCTGATGCGTGCTCCTACGTAAGCACTCGGTAGCCGCAGGTTTGCATTGAGAATTCTCTGACTCCCGTGGCTCAGCCTGACCCCTGCTTTCCTCACTCTCGGCTCCGTCCCACATCGGGAGGGCTCTGCAAGTGGACACCTACTCGCACATCCAAGCCCTGCCCACCCCTCCCCCATAGCAGCCACCCTGGGCCAGTCCTTGGCAGGGCCGGGGCCACCCACTGGGGGAAGAGGCCTGCACCTGCTGTGCAAGTGGCCATTTGGGCAAGAAGGCCAGGATCTTGGAGTGACTGTATGGTCTGGAAGGGGGGCTTTGGCTCTACACTGGCATGCCTTCCTGGCCCCACAGACTCTTTGCCCCATGGGGAGAGGGGATACTCAGAGGAGGGGCAGAGTGGGCCCCTCCAGCCAGGCCTAAGGGTGCTCATGGGCAGGGCAGCTCAGCCACTCACTCTCTTCTCTACCAACAAGTGATCAGCAGGTGAGGCTTGGAATGGTGCCCTCTGTTCTCCTGTCTAAGTCTTCCTTCTCATCCTGGTCTCCATTGCTCCATCGTCAGACCCCACCAGGAGACAGAGGACATAATCATCTTAGACCATTTACACAGGTGGAGATGGACTATTAAGGCAACCACCATGGGTATGTACTCACGCAGGGGTAGGAACAGCGGACGAGGAGAGGGAAGAGGTACTGGAACCCAGAAGGAGAGAGTCCTGCCGAGAAGGATGATTTGAGAAATACAGGGACCTTTATTTGAAGGATACAACCAATCAAGGAGCCTTACAGGTGGGGAGCCAGGTGAATAAGGTCATGGCCCACTCTCCATCCTCCCTCTAATTTCCTACTGGTGCTCTCCATGGGCCAAACTCAGCCAAAGCCAGGGGGGCATAGGCTGCTGATGTGGCTCAATGAGGTCTCCCAGGACTAAACGTGGGATGAAGAAAGCTGAAAGGTGGTTCTGGGAAGACAGACAATATCTGGGACAGACACTAAAAAGTGACTCAGATAAAAGTGATCAGTAACAGAAGATGAAAGGTGGGCATTTGTGAACACGGTTTCTCCTGAAATATCATCAGTTCAGAGGTCGAGAAGTGGGTTTTCCCGAGTCTCTGACAGGGAGCTGCCATCCCTGTCGGTGGCTTCGCTCAGCCCCATCGGCAGACGGCGCGAGGCTCACCTTGAGCAGCGTTGATCTGAGTGGGGATGTGCCAGGCTTCTTGCCATTCCCGGCAGGCTTCCTCATTAACTTGCTGCTGCTGGCCCCGCTTTGCAGTGCAGTGTTGCCTGTGCTATTTTTAGGGCTTGCACTAGGAACCCACCTGTCCCTCAGCCGGTCTGTCTCCGTGTGTGACTTGAATGTTGGCACCATGCATCACCCAGAAAAGGAAGGCTTCACCAAGAGACTCTCACCTCACCTCTTTAGGGCACTTTTGTGCCACCTCCTCTTGCCACCTCCTCTGCCCCAGAGTTTCTGGATCAGCTCCTAGCCTTCACCTACCAATATCGTGGTCCTAAGGAGCCAACCTGGGCGAAGACGTGGGAAATTGGCCTAAAGACACTAGAAGCCAGATAAGCCATGAGGCCTTGGAGCCCCGCAGGCATGAAGACTATTTGACACTAGGTGAGAGTGAATTATAAAAACAGATCCCAGCGTGGGCCAGTAGTTCAGTCCCATTCCATAGTCATCATACACAGTATCCTGGTCCCGGCCAATCATCCGGCAAACGGGTGCCGCCATCACAAAGGTAACTGAGTGGGAATGTATTAGAGCAGAAAAGAATTTTCAAAATCACTTCATCCAACTCCCTCATTTGATAGACGAGGACCTTGTGATCCAGAAAAGTAAAATGACTTATAACTTACTCAGCATCACACAGGAGGTCAGAGGCTAAATGAACTGGGATCGAGGTTTTCTAACACCCAGTTTATCACATGTCAACGGTATGTATTATGACCACTGGATACATGAAGTTTAGGTCCTGATTGAGAGTCAAGAAAGTCATCCTCGTCTGCGACGAGGAGGAAATCATTATGTTATTGAAGAGGTTCCCCAAGGCCGAAAAGAGTGCCTCCTACTGACACAGGAGCCATCTTCTCAGACTTATTTATAAACTAGGGGCCCGGTGCACAAAGATTTGTGCACTCGGGGTGGAGGGAGTCCCTCAGCCCGGCCTGTGCCCTCTCACAGTCTGGGACCCCTCAGTGGATGTCCTATGATGGCCCCAGTCTGCCAGGCGCC
>PVJC01012734.1:0-39179 GCA_004026665.1 Murina feae | reverse complement strand
AGAGTTCATCACCACCCAACCAGTATTATATGAAATGCTGAAAGGTATCCTTTGAGAATGAGGAAGAAGAAAAAGGAAAGTAAAAACTATGAACAACAAATATATATCAACGAGTGAATCTAAGAATCAAGTGAATAAAAAATCTGATGAACAGAATAAACTGGTGAATAGAATAGAATCAGAGGCATAGAAAGGGAGTTGACTGACAATTTTCGGGGGTTAAGGGTGTTGGGGATGCGTGAAGAGACTGGACAATAATTGTACACCTATGGATGAGGACAATGGGGGGGGCAAGGTCAGAGGTTGGGGTGGGAATTGGGAGGAGGGGAGCTATGGGAGAAAAAAGAGGAACAACTATAATAATCTGAACAATAAAGATAAAATAAAATAAAATAAAATAAAATAAAATAAAATAAAATAAAATAAAATAAAATAAAATAAAATAAAATAGAAAACCAGATACCATTACCATAGTCAATGAGTGCTATGGACTGAATTCTGTCTACCCTCAAATTCATAAGGGTGGGGTTCTGATCCTATGGGATTAGTGGCCTTATAATAATGGAGAGCGAGAGATCTCTCTCCATGTGCATGCTCTGTGAATGGCCATGTAAGAACACGGCAAGAAGATGACCTCCTGTGAGTTAGAAAGAGAATCCTTAAGAACCAAATTGGATGACACCTTGATCTTGGACTTCCCGGCCTCCAGAACTATGAGAAATAAAGGTTTAAGACCTCTAGTCTATGGTACTTTGTTATGGCAGCCCAAGCTGACTAAGACAGTGAACAACATCAGAGTTTGCAGGGTGGTTCCATTCCAGGTGCCTCGTTCATACACTCGGCCTTCAGCAGACACAGAACACAAGATGAGTTGTGATAGTGCAGGTGCTTATAGAAGTCTTCCTGGTCATTTGGGGGGGGAGCGGAATGAGAAGAGGGGGGGAGGAGAGAGAACGAGAACAAAGAAGACAGTGGAGAGTGATTTACTATGAGTGACTCATCAATTCACCAACTGAAGCTGAGAACAGTCAGGCCAGGAGAGTAGCGATAAGAACACGGCTGAGGTCAGATATTGAGTGAAGCGAGTGCCATGGGGGTGGGCAGAAGAACTTTCTCTGTGCGTGATGATAACAGACAGGGAAGCAGGACAGTTCCCTGTCAACATTGTTCACGAACCAAAATGTTTTCAGAATCTCAGTTCAGTCCGAAAACCCTAATTCTTCCTCCATGACATGAAATTTTCCAACAGACTAGGACAACCGGGCTTCTCAAAACATTTAAAACATTTAAAAAAAAAAAAAAAGGAAGAAGAAATGGGTCTAGAACAAACAAACAATAAAAATCATTACCAAAAAAGTATAACCATTAAGGTTATGAAAGAAGTGACTACAGAAGGCAGCTTCTCATGAGACAACCGATGCATACACATGATTAGAATTAGGATATAGCAATCAGAGCCTGTAACGCATCACACTAAACACCACTCTCCTCAGAAGTGTGGCTTCATCCTCCTGTGCTGTGAGGAGGGGTGGATGGGAAAGGTCCGGTTGCAAAGTGAATTCTCTGTAATTTGTATATTTCATTTATTTGGTGAAAGAGATTTTTAAACAAGAAGAAAACCAGCCCCCCCGCCTTTTGGCCCCTGAAGGGAAAGGCATTCCAACATTTAAGAGTGTCACATCACACCCTAAACCATAACCCATTTCCAAAAGAAATGTGGGTGAGAAAAACACGGATTTCAGATTTGAGCTGCCAAGATGTTACACACAGTGAAAGGAATAAAATTAAATTATGATAGAACTAAAAACCCCAACTTCCGATGCTTTGTGACTGAAAAATAAAAACAAACACTATTTATTAAGTCTGACCATCTATGAGGCAATGTGTTTAGCCTCAGGCATTCATTGTGGCTGTGCCACTGGTGGGGTCTAGAGGAAGCCGACTTAACCCAGTTCATCCCTAGGGAGAGAGAGTGTGTCAGTAAGTTCACGGAGTAATGAATTCTCTCCATTTTACTGTCCAACGGAGTGCAGAGTGAACTGAAACCTTGTGCTACACTCAGCAAGTGGGTCCATCCTGAAATGTTAGTCTAATTATTCAACCACCATGTAAAAAGTGTTATCCACTCAGAAATGTGTCTCTCACATTCTTACAAAGGCCTGAGCTCCAAGATGAGTTTAGTACTAAGCTCCCAGGGAATTTTTTTTCCATAATTAATTTTTTAAGGAGAGAGATGATAGTCTGGTTCCTAATTATTCCCTGTGATTATTGTGGTTTCTAAAGATTCTCATGAACTTCTGGGTAAGACTTCTCCATCAGTATTTAGTGTGCCAGCTGCCACAATCTATTCATCATTATCTATAATAAGTAATACCAACAAGTACCACTTTATTTGGGAGGTCCTCCATCTGACCTGCTCAGACTCTGGTGAACATGAAGAGTCTAAAGGAGAAATAAATAAGGAAATTAGCCCTGGATGATTTTACTAGGTTTGCCGTAACAAAACCGGGTGTCTTAAACAACAGAAATGTATTGCCTCACAGTTCTGGAAGCCATAGGCTCAAAATCCAAGAGTTGGCAGGTTGGTTCCTTTTGAAGGTTCTGAAGGAAGGATCTGGTCCTTCTGCTCTTGGCTTGTAGATGGCCATCTCCTCTCTGTGTCTCTTCACATCCTGTTCCCTCTGTGTGTGTCTCTTTCTCTATACACGACACTTTCTTTTATAAGGAGACCAGTCCTACTGGATTAGAATCCCACGCTAAGACTTCATCATATCTAATTACATCTGCAATGACCTTCTTCCCAAATAGGGTTACAATCAATGGTTCTAGGGGTTAGGACTTCAATATGTAAATTTGGGGAAGACACAGTTTAACCGTGTGCCAATAAGGGGTCCTTACTTTCCCAAGCATTTATTTGGAGCAGGTACTCTCCAAATCATTATTTCCCTGTCTTGGTTGGCTCAGGATGCCATAATTAAATACTATAGGTGGATGACTTAAACACCAAACATTTATTTTCTCAGTTCTGGTGTCTGGAAAACCCAAGATCAAGGTCAAGCAGGATTCAATACTTGGTGAGGACTCTCTTTCTGGTTTGGAGGCAGCCACCATCTCATTGTGTACTCACACGATCTCTTCGTAGTGCAAATGTGGAAAGGGAGCTCTGGGGTCTCTACCTCTTCTTTAATTTTTTTTTTAATCCTCAGCAGAGGACATGCTTATTGATTTTAGAGAGGAGGAGGGGATAGAGAGAGATCGAGAGAGAGAAATGTCAATGTAAGAGAGAAACATTGATCAGTGGCCTTCCCACACGCCCTAAGGGATCAAACCAGCTCTCTAGGTATGTACCCTGGCCTTGAAATGAACCCGCAACCTTTCAGTGTGCAGGGTGAGGCTCCAACCAACTGAGCCACACTGGCCAGGGTTTTCCCTCTTCTTAAAGGCACACCAGCCCTATCAGGTTAGGTCCCCTCCCTTACGACCTCATTTAACCATTATCACCTCTTCACGGACCCTATATCCTAATACAGTAATATTAGTTAGGGCTTTAATATACAAATTGGGGGCAGGGCCGTAATTCACTCCATAGCAATCCTTAGTGGAAGGCATTATTATCCTCATTCTACAGATGAGGAAACAGACACAGAGAGGTTAAGCCCCAAGTCCCAAAGCTAGAAATAGTGCAAACTGCAAGTTGGTTGGACTCCAAAAATCCAATGATCTGTTCACCATTACTAGGTGTCCCAAACTAGGACCTAATGTGAGAAAGTGGAGATTTTGAAAGACTTTGCAGGTGTCATTAGCCAGCAGAGGTATGATTCATCCTGATGGAGATCAGGATTCCTTTTCCCTCAGCTCACTGACCCTTCTCCAGCTCCTGGACATGACACCTATGAGCAGGCAGTGAAAGTGTGCTTTGGAGCTATATGCTGGGGATGAACCTGGGTTTGAATCTCAGCTTCACTACTCACTATGACTTAAAGCAAAGAGTTGAGTCTCTCTGTGCCTCAGTGCCCCTCCCTCCTAAGATCATAGTGAGGACTGAGTTAATACCGGTAAGGAGTTTTAGAACAAGGCCCAACACACGGTACCTGCTTTATAAATGCATTTGCCATCATCATAGCCATTCTTTCTTGAATTACAACGAAGAGGGGACATATGAACCTTCAGGATAGCGGGTTTTAAGATGCAGCCAAGTTCCTTAACCAACCTGGGCCATCTGTGAGTTAAGGACTCTGTGTTCTGACATGCATTTAGGGGTTCTAGAAACTAATTTTCTGACATGGGCTTAATACAAACTACTCTAAATCGTCTATTTCTTTTGGGATAGAGATCCAAGTACAGGGGACTTGTGTTGGAATCCAGCAGCAGCCGGTTTATCTACAAAAAAAAAAAAAAAAGCATGAGTCACATGGTGATGATGCTAAGTCCATTCTTGACCTTCCCTCCTCCCCTAGCCTGCCTTTCCCCCTCCTCCCTCCTCCCCTCCCCCAGTTCTTTCTTTTTCCTCAAAGTCCAAAAGCTTATGGAACTGAGGCTGAAGAATGAGTTACTCAACTAGGCTTGCAGCCTAAACGTGCCATGGTTTAGATCTATTGTATCCATTCCTATCCAATGTGTCAAACGACCTGTTCCAGGAAAATGCCTGTCCCCCCCCCCCCCCCGTTTCTTTTTAATAGAATCAGGGAGGGTAAAGAAGGAGAGCATGAAAGACAAATTGAAAATGACTATTGCTCCAGGCATATGTCCGGGGGTGGGAAGGATTACTGGAGAGATGGAACTTAAAGAAGATACGGGCCCCATATTCCAGCATCAATACAGGATAACTGTGGGTCGTAGGCAAGGCAGGAATCTACTCCGACCCACGGGACACATCCCCCAACCCGCCGCTGACTCCTGAAGATAATGACGGGAGGGGTCACATGGAGGAGTCCCTGGACCTTCTCTTCCACTGTTAGGGACACGCTGGCCCCCAGCTGTCTCCGCGGGCCAGAAGCCTCCTGTGGCTTCTCTTCGCCTCCCCCTTCTTTCTCATCTGCAAGGATTGTGTCAAGACACCCCCGCCACCCAGTCGCAAAAAGTAGCAACTTCCCCTCCGCCCGTCTGAAGGCGCATTTGAATGCGTTTCCCTTTCGTTAGGAACAAAGGCTGGAGTGCGAGCGTCGCAGCCAGCGCGGGGCACAGGAAAGTCCGCGACCTGTGTCGGGAGCGACAAACACTCCGGAGGTGACCCACGAGAAGGAGAAAGGGGAAAAACACCAATCCTCCTGGCGCTGGGCTTTTCGACTTTTCCTTTAAAAAGAAAAAAGTTTTTCAAGCTGTAGGTTCCAAGAACAGGCAGGAGGGGGGCGAGGCGGGGGCTTTTACAGAAAAGGCGCCTGGTCGGTTATGAGTCACGAGCGGGTTATAAAAGGGTCGCACGCTCGCAGGCGCGGGCTTCCTGTGCGCGGTGAGCCAGGGCGCAGCGCGACCCGACCCGCCACGTCGGGCGGCCGCCTCCAGCCCGGGGACCGAGGTGGACGTGGAGCGGACGCCCTGCACGCCGGCGGGGGACGGAAGGAGGCCGTTGCAGGCCGGCAGGTATGCCGAGGTGCCCTCCGCCCGCCCTCTTCTTTCACCCGCCGGGAGGTGGCGGGGCTGCGGGACCGCGATCGGGGCGGGGGTGGCGCGCACGTGGCTGCCGAGTGCCGAGCGCGGGTCCGAGGGGCGCTGTCCGCCCGACCTCATCCGGGACCGGAGGTCGCCGGGCAGGGATTCCTGGGGGAAGGGAAGGTGCTGAAGACCTGGCGCTCAGCTTCTCCGCAAGTTTCCTTACTTGGGAGGGGAGGTACCTACGACCTGGAGCTGGACCAGCTTAGCTGCTGGAGCGGCCAAACAAGTGTGCGGGACACACGCAGGGGCAGGGCGGGTCCCATGGGACTGCCTTCAGCACAGGTCGCTTCTGTTTTCTTTGGAAAAGTAACTAATACTATACTCGAATTTTATAAAAGTTAGAATCATAACATATCATGTCTCCCATTCACGGACGTGAGGACTGAGCAGAGGTTGAATGTGCTTCTGTTGTCTATTTGCTCCCATGAAGGGTGGGTTGATAGTGCGCTTTGGTTGCCTTTTTTATTCTCTCAAGCCCCTGGCTGGTCTCTATTGTCCACATTTTACAGTTCCCAAAGGTGGACCAGGTGTTTTGAACTTTATATGCTGTAATCTAAAGCAGGTATAGTGGGATGATTATGAATAAAACTGAACCTGGAATACTGAAAGTGAGAGCCGACAAAGATATGTGAGACTCCAATCCTTAAAAATGAGCATCTGAGGCCCAGAGAGGTCAAGTTACTTTTCCAACATCACACAGCAGATCCAGGATCACCTGTGATTTGAAGAGGTCAAGGGACCTAATGATGCTCATAATTTAGTTTATATCTTGTGTCAAATAGATGCGGTTAAGTGGAGACATACTTTTTACAGGACATTATGTAGCTATTTCAAGCCAAAGTTACCCCATTCATTACTCTGAAGTAGTGCCTCTTGCATCCCTTAACCTAATGTGTAATCTAGATGAACTAAGGTGGCTGAACTTTTAGTAATCAAGGGACCTTGTAAAATGAACATGTATAAAGTATTTAATTGCTTATCTATGTGAACAGTAATATAAGCTAAAAGTTGACATGTCCATTTTCCCTGCCTTTTGTCTAAATTGACAGCCACACTAATAGAAAACTGTCAGGGGAGGTGGTGGTCTCCCCATCTCGCCCCTGAGGATTTGCAGCTCGGAGGACTTGTGTTCTCCAGTAAGGTCACTTATTCCTTAGTGTACAGCCTGCTTTTAGGTACGGATGTGGGATGTGGGATGTGGGACGAGGGGGTTAGGGTGCCGACCACAGGCCTTTTGTCTCTCAGTACCGGCTCATTTCAGTTACTTTGCTGCCTCCCTGATTTCGTTCAGGGGACCAGAGCACATTTAGTACTGCTGCCTGGGGTACTCCATAAAGTCCAGTAATAACCAAGTTCCCGCACACGGAGGGTCAGCTCCCCCGGCCACAGGACACTTCTTCCTAACCACACATGTTAAGAAAGAGACACATGGGCACAGGCTGAGACCTACACTACTTCTAGGGAGAACAGGAACACTGGCACAGACTTCTATTCTTGAATTTACAGGGCTAATTAATTCTGTGCAAAAAGGATAACTTATTGATCTTTACAAAAACAAAGTCCTGCCCTATCTGGTTTAGCTCAGTGGATAGAGCATCGGTCCCTATTCTGATTCCGGTAAAGGGCACATGCCTGGGTTGCAGTAGGGGGTGTGTAGGAGGCAGCCAATCAAGGGTTCTCTCTTATCATTGGTGTTTCTATCTCTCCCTTCCTCTCTGAAATCAATAAAAATATATATTTTTTAAATCCCTAAGTGCTACCTTCCCTCTATGGGAAGGCCACCATCATGTCTACCTGTGCCAGACACTCTTCTAGATGCTGGAGAGGAGACCGATGTGAGTGAGCCCCACCCTCGTGAATCTAAAAGGGAGAGGGAAGGCTAATAGGACATGGCGATTCCATTTTGTAGTTTCAAATGCAGTAACACAAATACTTACACTAGCTAGACTGTGCTGTGAATTTCGCCATTCTTTATTTCCCAGTGGCAAACCTTTAGCTTCCTTCAAGCTCATCAAATCAGTCTTCTGCGAATCAAAACTAAATCCACCCAAAAGCCCCAGGTCTTTACTTTTGAAAAGTTTTTTCATCAGCTGTTCTATGTCATGACTAAGATCTACCATTCCCTTTAAAGGACGCTTGTTTTGTGTGTGTTTTGCGCTAAGAGTAACAATTCTTAACTCCTTTTTTTTCCTACCTCACATCTAATGGAGATTACCTATGCTTTTCCCAGACTTTTTTTTTTTTTTTAAATACAACCTCACACACAACTTTGCATTTGTGTCAGTGGTCCAGGTTTCCTTTCGTCTCAGCAGTGACCCTCCAGGGGGTGGAGTTTCATGATCCCTGTGTAAACCTAAGAGGACTAAGTCACTTGCATGGCAGAGTGGTGTGTGGACTTCCCCTTGCACCTGGCCTGAGCACCTCTGTCCTAGGCTCACTGGCCTCTCTACAGTTTTGTGAGTCATGGGCTATGACTTCGCTGAAACTACTGATTTTAGTAATTTCCCTGCGCTGATGTGAGGCTCCCAGCCCTCAGTGCAGAAGCCTGTCCTGTGGAAAGAGCCCCAGCCTGAGAACCACCGCAGGTTTGTAGTCCCAACTCTGTGCCAATTCCCGTGTCTCCTTTTTCACATTTCTAAAATGGTGGCTGGGACTGAGTCATTTCTGAAGACACTTAAACCGATGAAACGCCACAATTCCAGTATGACTGCCACTTCACTTCACTTTCATGCATCTCCTAAGACACAGCTGGACTCGGTGAACTCCCATCCTCCGCGATCAGAGACGGTCAGAGTAAGTGAGTACCAACCAGCAGAACTGTAAAAGCCTCCCTTTACCCCACCTTTTCTTTGACTACATCTTATATTCAGTATATTCCCTTTATCTCAGACTCCTAAGGTAATGCCACACGTTTAATTTGATCACTGCTGTGTAATTCTCAGCCCCCATGAAACACTTTTCCCACCCATCTTGTCTTTGGGCTTACAATATTCAGGGCCTGGAGCACGACCAACCAAAAGCAGATTTTCCCTCAAAGCAACACACCCGGCTGATGCCTGAGCAGTTCCGCATTCTCACTCACGACTCCGAGATTCTCAGCAAGGTGGATTCCCACCTTTACACACAATGACACACTCACCGGATAATAAGGCTCAACACAGGCCGAGTGGCATGGATTTTACAGATTGTGAATATCTGTGCCAATTCTGAAAAACAATGTCCACATGTGGGTGCGTAGGGTTAAGGCAATGGCAGAAGAAAAAGTTACTAGTAAAGAGTATCGAACAGTCGATTTGATGAAATTGTGACGCTGTGTTTGGATAAGGAGAAATGACTTGCTACAATGAATGGCGTTTGTGCCATTTCTCCGTTAGTGAGAATGGTCTGTACACATAATGGCTTCCTGGCTGTCTTAACAGAACCCTTTGCTCCTTTATGTTGCTCAGGTTTCTGTCCTGCAGTGTCTTCCCTGCCCGTGTTTAACCTATTAGCTCACTTGTCTGAGCCACGTTGCCCCTGGTGTAAGCAGAGGTTAATAACACTCATTATAATAATAACTCATTAGGTTATTATGAGGAATGAGGGAGTCCACGTACATCAAGCAGTCAAACGAATGCCAGGTGTCCTGCGTAAGTGTTTGAATTATTCAGTGTACGTGGATGATCCTGTATATGCTACTAAACCAATCCAGAAAGTGAGGTACAAAACAGTCTGGGAAAGTCAAGTGCATATAGACAGAGTATTCTCTAAAAATTCTTGACAAGATAAGAAATTGTTTGGTTTTAAAGAGTTAAACAGTTTCAGAATGAATTTTTCTTCTTAACCCAAAGAAAACCTACTTCCGAAGAACCATTTTGGTGTATCTTTGAGCAGTTGCTTATTCCTGTCAGAGATTAGGAAACCAAAGAATTACTTTGATTTTGCATGTATGTGTTTTTCGATAGCCTCTGATTTATGTAATGATTCAGTTATACAGTAGAAAGCGTATCTTGACTGTGCTTTTAAAACCACACGTGATAGATATACAGACACTTGCAGGTGTTCGTGACTGATGGCACTGGCACCGTGGCGAACAGCCACTGAGCTCTGACAAGGAGCCCAGCGGCTGACTGTATGCTTTGTTCATTGTGTCACCTCATCTTCCCAACGACCTTTTGAGTAAGGTCTATCATCATCTCCATTTTCAGAGAAGCAGCGAAGACTTAAAGATTTAAAAAGAGGTTTACATGGTCAAATATCACACAGCCAGTAGCGTCGCTGGGGTCAGGAATGGAACCCGGGCAAGTAGAAAACAGCAGAATAACCGCCAGACCTCTCACTTAGATCCACTAACGGGGTACAGTTGCCCCGTTTGTTTCGTTTCTCTCTGTCCCTGCCCACCTGCCTGTGTATGGCTGGGTCTGTGTCAGACCTGCCTGGCATGTCCTGAGAATAAGGACCTGCTC
Source organism: Murina feae (assembly GCA_004026665.1). NCBI lineage: Eukaryota > Metazoa > Chordata > Mammalia > Chiroptera > Vespertilionidae > Murina > Murina feae. Next base: position 29,082 of record PVJC01012734.1, on the reverse strand, counting down.
CCACACAGTGAACACACATGATCACAGCATCCAAGTGTAGTTTTACAAAGACAGGAATGGAAGCTAATCTTGACCTACAACTTCGGGTGGTTTTTCTGGTAGGAGGCCCCATCTTTATCCTTAACAGTCCATTACTTGTCCAGAATACCAACAAACTTCATTCATATATGTCCACACTCATAAGCTTCTACTACACTGATCCTCCAAGAACCTGAAGGTCAGTTAAAATCTTACTCAAAGGCTCCAGTGCAGTGGGATGAGTGCTCTAAGAGGATGGAGAGAGGACTCACCACCTGGGGGAAGACAGAGAGGGAGGGTCACACCAGGAGCTGATGAGAACCCAGCCTCTAGGAGTTTGCTGTCTGTGAGAGACAGAGAATAAGGCCAGGTGGGCAAGCCCATGTGTGAGGAGCAATCTGAAGTGACTCAGAGCATGTATGAAACTGTCTAGAGAGGACACTTGAAGGAGCACCAAGCATAACCCTCCTTTGATGTGTGAAGGCAGTGAGTAAAATGCCATGGGGTGGAACAAGTAAACAGTATGGTGTTTGCCTCGTGACACAGGGCATCCTGTACGTGTAGCATCATACGAAAGCTCATTTTTAAGCAGGAGAAACCAAACCTTTTGTTCCCAGAACTTGCTTGGTTTGTCTGACATGGTTCTTGATTCACAAATCCTTCCTTGCTTGGGATCATTCTGGTGTGTAGAAATAGAAACATATGAACTGTGACATTTTTCAGCATTAAAAACCAGGAAGTTCTTACTGAAACAAGTCGTAGAACTTATTTACAAATTAAATAACCTACCCATAGTTTTATTATGGACAGTGACTAATACCTTCACTTTTCAGATAAGACTGTGGAAAAATACAGGTTAGAAATATTTTCCCCCAGAGTCATTCTGTGGATGGAGTAAGCAGGAGAGTAGGTGGGGAGCCCAGCTCTGCGTCCTGGACCAGTGACCTCACACTGGCGCAGCTTCAGGCCTGAAACTCTGGGGAAATGTTATCAAACATGGATAAAAGCAAAGGGCGGGAGGGAGAGAACTGGGGAGGGGGGGTGCAACACGTTGCTTTAAATCATGGCTTTTCATTCTTATTTCATACTTACACAAATGGTTTTCCATATGTCTAACAACCTTTTAATGTCACACTTCCATAAGAGAGTTTTAACAATAATTTTCTCTTTTTCATTCATAATTTATTTTCAATATCCTGGTTTTTAAAACTGAAAAATGCAAAATAGTACTCTAAGGCTGATATTCTTTCTCATCGGTGCATTCACAATGAAGTAGTCACTCAATATACTGTTTCCATAGTGATTCTGTGATGCCCACATTAGCTTTCTTCTGAGACAATCCAAGAGTACATCACACACTTGGTTTTATGTGTTAATATACTCCTGGCATATATCTTTTAAAACAGTCATTTCCTGAGTTTCCAAATATAGAAAGGTATGTTATATTAGAGAAATTTCATGTGCAAGCCAGGCTTTTCTGAAGAGCTCTATCTTTGTAGTAGGTATCTTTGTTAAAGAGTTCTTAATCAGAACTACCAAGAGTAAGATTATTAGATTTTTGTGCAAAGAAAATATGCTATAGTGAATTTGTAAATTTTTTCCCCAGCAATGGCTTATACAGGGAATTTTTCTTAAATGCTAAGTAATCTTATCATTTCCGAAGAGGTCAGGATATTTTTTTTAGAGGATGGATGTGGTCCAGTTAGTGGCCATCGCAATAAGTAGCAGGCCTTACCATCAATCCCTTTTTTCTGATGGAACTTGTTTAAATTGAAGAGGGATCATATTATTCTGCCCCATTTTCCGACAGCACAGAAGCTGACTTAACTTTAAAATCAGTTACTGAGATGTAACACAGAATAATATACTCTACATAAAACATGTGATAAAAACAAAACAACACCTCCCCAGGAACACACACACTTCAGAAAACCAGCCACCTGAATATTTCTTTTGGTCAGAGAATAGTGAAGGCCTTTTTAAAAGAATTACTAGAAAATTAAACAATGAGGTTTTAATAGCATGTGGGAAGACTGAAACACAAAGGACTGAACTAAAACTTAGGTAATATTGTTTTCAACACTTAATTTGTGGCTATTTTATGGTGGGCATGAAAAAGATGAGCTCTCAAACTATTTTGGGTCTATTCTCATCTTTCCTCTAAATCACTTTATCCCCATTAAAATTTACCCACCTGGGTCCTCCGGCCTCAGTCCTTGACCTCTGCTTTCAAAGATGATTGGCTAACGAGCCCAATAAACGAGCCCAAGTTGATGTGTCAGTGGGAAGGTCTTCAACGCCACCCTTTCCTCCTTCTCCAAATTATTTCACTGAGTTTCAAGAACAGCTAACCTGAAACCTTACCTGCCACCCAGGTCCTCCCACCCAAAGGAGACTGTTCTAATGGTAAGACATTCAGACTAGGCAGCAGGGAAGCAGTAGGAGATGTCGAATTTTCAAGAGGAGCAGGTCTTTGGGCATCATTGTTTGCAGTCATCTTCATCTTTTGACTCTAGGTCAAAAGGTAATCAAGAGATTGTCATTCCAGAGAATAACTAAGACAAGACCAAATTTTCTCAGGATCTTAATAGTTAGATATTTACATTAATCTTCACTGCAGACTTCCATGACTTAATCCAAATAGCAACTTGAGAATATAGGGAATCAGAATGAGTTCTGGTGGGAAAGCCAACAGCTTTCTTATACAGTTAATGATATGCTAAGTTGCTTTTAGCAATCCACATTGAATTCCGTTTTAATGATTCCAGTTTTTACCGGTACAAAAGAAAAATAACAAGGGGGAAATATTTAAAGAAAATTATCTAAACCATCATTTTAATTTTCAAAAGTGTAATTACATTATTTATTTTTTTCCACGTGGAATGGCTCTGGAGCTAGAATTTGTATGACTACATCAATATATTGGGTTGTATTTTTTCAGAAAAATGGTGTACATTCACTTTGTAACAACAAATTAATAGTTTCCAAATATTCATACATTTTGGAGTCGATAAAATCAAGGGAGTCACATGATGGCTTAATTATGAGATTCAATCATTATGACTATGGCATGCAGCTTTGGTAAGCAAACAGTAAATGGTTGGTGCTGAGAATAAGCAGCAAAATGAAAATAGAGAAATTTATAAAATTGTGGAAGGATATAACATATGATTCATATGGGAAAAGAGATCTTTAGTGACAGACTTAGGACTTACTCTGCTACGAGTACTGCTGATAACATCTTTCCTGACTGGTCAATAAGAATAAAAGGATCGCCCGGGCCAGGTGGCTTGGTTGGAGCACTGTCCTTACACCAAAAAGGATGAGGGTTTGATTCCTAGCCGACCACATACCTAGGTTTCAAGTTCAATTCCTGGTCAGGGCACATACCTAGGTTGTGGGTTCTATTCCCAGTCAGGGCACTTACCTAAGTTACGGGTTCACTCCCCAGTCAGGGCAAGTATGGGAAGCAATCAATCGATGTTTCTCTCTCTCTCTCCCTTCCTTTCTCTCCAAAATCAATGGGTCTCAATTATGTATAATTCTTCTGCTGCCACTCTACCATCTGAGCAGCTGTACTGATTCCAGAAAGAGCCAGTTCATTTCTTGTTACCTCATGACATCATCATCTGCCCAATGCCTTGGCTAACCGATTAGCTTTTGTCTGTGATCACTAATTTCCACTTGGACACAGCAATTCTGTTGTTGGTCAGCTTGAGTCCTCCTCACAGCCCAAACACACTGAAAACAGGCACAGCTTCAACACTCAACGGCCTTCTGGCCATTCCCATGTCTAAAAGTCTATTGAATATACTTTTTTTTTGAAAGCTATTCCGGAATATTTCCTCTTTTATCCTGTTCATTGGGCTATGTTTGTCATCTACCGTTATGTTTTCAAGGAGATTCAAGATTGTGTAGTATATTTAGGCAAACTGCTCCTTTCTCTGCGGTTTTAGTTCATTGCGCCTGAGCAGTCCAGGTGACAAAGGATCACTGTTTTTCTTTTAGCACTGAGAACAGAAGGGGGCCTGTGTGATGCTTTTTATTTCAGCAAACCTTTCATTTAAACCAATAAAAAACAAAAGCTGTCAGAGTTTTTTAATGTGTATAGCACATTGTGAAAAACACTTGTCACTTTTCTGAGTACTCTAATCAGGCAGGATCAGACTAACTGTGTTTCTTTTAATACATCTGCTCAGATGTCACCTTTAAACAACAGGAGAAAAATATATGGGTAGGAAAGTAAGCAGCAATTAGCTTTAAATACAGATCAAACCAAGCTCTTTAAGAGAAGCTTGAATTATATTAGTTTAGGAGGAATTAACATTAGGATAGTAATATATAGTTATTGAATATTTATATTGGCCAAGGTACTGTGTGCAAGGAGGGGGGGAAAAGTCCTGTTTACAATCTTGACTGAAAATCAGTAAGATGAACTAAAATTCTGAATTGACATCATTTAATTCAAAGCTCTTCATCATTAAAGTAATTCATCTCCGGTAACAGAAAGTTTTTTTTAAAAATCACTATCAGTAAGAATGACATATTTCCTTGGTCTGGAAATTTCCAAGCCACGATATTCTGCCCTATCAAAATATATTCATTGGGGAATTTTTAACTTGATACATTTCTTTTGAACTTAATCACAATTTCACATCTCGCTTGGTTTCGTGATTAAATAAAAAGAAGGGGATCCCCCTCTTGCACCGAAAGAGACCACGCACTTGAATGACACTAACTTCTAGGTTCTGCTGCAGGAACACCGAAACCAGAAGCTGTGGGAGAAATGTCACTTTATCCGAGAGTAGACTCATACGCTAACAGGAAGTAGCAAATTCATCTTTTTCTTTTTTTAATCCCCTCTTCGCCGAAGACAAGTATTTTGAGACACAGCACTCTTTAAGTCACACTTCCTTTATGGAGATCAAAACCCAGCCCACTGGGTGACGCTTTCGCCAGAGGAATCTATATAACAGATGGGGACACTTTACGATGGATTCATTTGTAGGCAAGGCCTTCATTGCCTGTATTCTGTCTCCTGAAAAAAGGTAAGAAAGATAAAACCTCAGCTATTCATTACAGAGTGAAAACCTAGCCCAAACTCTACCTTTGCCTTTTAGCATTTGGGGCTTCGAAGAGTGGTTTTGCTTTTAGTTTAAAGATGACACATATGCGTAAATAATTCAGAACTACAGAACAGAATTTCAAACAAATTTAAAGACAGGCTTCAAATACACTGAAAGGTAAAAATATATATACATATCTCTTAATTGCCAATTTCGCTACTCTTTTCAGCAAATTACTTCCTGGGATTTAATAAGCTCTTTCCTTTAAATAGAAAATAAAGACTACTGTTGCTTTCAGATGTATATTTATCCAACTTAGTAACTAACTGCAAGTGAGTACACAACCATCTCTCTCTCTCTCTCTTGCAGGTGGTGCTCACCAGGAAGGGGAAATCTGTGGTTTGAATTCTCATTGCCTCATCCTCTGAAAGCCGGAGGCCTGCTGGAGGCTGTATGCTGTTAATGCTAATCGTGATAGGGGTTTTACCTCGGACTGACTCCTACATGTTAGCATTAACAGGGTATGGTGCCTGATATTAGCATCCACCCGGAACAGATGTGCTGTGGGAGGAGGACGAAGAAGCAGGAGCCACCTGCTGGAGAGACTCGGCTTCGGGCTTCATTGTAATTTGTTAAACTTCATCTGGTCCCTGGGCTGTTCTACCTTAGACTAAGTTTTAGGAGTCAGGTCATTTGAAAGATTTATCAGCAATATGTATTCCAAATGGGAACATTGTTACTTGAATCGTCAAGCACAGATCTTTTGTTTTTACCTTTAAAGGAAAATGCATTTTGTCCTTTTTAATTCTAAGTTATGGTTTGTTCATTATAACTGCTCAGAAGCACTTCCAGTGCTTCAGCTGAAAGACATGGGAACTAAAGACATTCTGAAACAGGTTTCTAGGATGCTTTTGTTGTGAGAAATTAGAAGGAGTGCTGTCCTCCAGTTATATCCTGGATTGTCTAGAAACATTTTTTAAAAGATTTAGAACTTAGTATATCCCCCATGTAGTAGCTTTCTATTTAGACAACTCCAGTTTAAAATTAATACTTTTATACAAATTGCAAGCTATAAAAGCAGTCAAAGGGATATAAAGTACAGCATAGGGAACATAATGTTATAATAGCTACGTAAAGTGCTCCATGGGTACTAGATTTCTTATGGTGATCACTTCATAAGGTAGATAAATGTCTAATCACGATGTTGGATACTTGAAACTAATAGTGTATGTCAACTATAATTGAAAAATAAATTTTAAAAAATACTTTTTTTGAACCTTAAGAGAAATAGAAAGGCTATTACACTGAATTTGTATTTTAAAAATGAAATATTCTGATCCCTCAGCATGGCAAATGATGTCCAAGAGCTAACTCCCAGGTTTTTTCCTACAAAATACAGACTTAAAAAATTTTGTATCTGAAATTAAGTCCCAAACCTAGATTCAGCAGCTTAACCACATCATAATGCCCTGGGGTCAGAGAATCCACTTTTCTTCTCTAAGCCTGTTTTTTTCATCCATGGAATGGGGCTAATCCTTTATAAGGCTGGTGTGAGATCCATAACATAGAGAACTGTTTTATAAAACATAAAGTGCTATATTAATGTAATAATAAACATAATCCAAAAACTAGTCCTCCTACTTTGTTAAGAGAAAACCATTGATCTGATTGACAGAATTTTTAAGGTTTGGATCTCCATACAATTTTTCTCCAAAATTAACTATATCACTTACAAATAAATAGCCAATTGTAATTGTTAGCATATTTAATGTATACTTGTATTAGCAACTCTTCTCAACATTTTGTCAAATAGTTACACACTATAACCAAATAAATCTCTTGAGTCTTTAGTGATTAAAATTAATTTTATGGTCTTTTGCAAGGTACAATCTGTAATTTCAGAAGTTATTCACACACAGAGGGACAGTGGGGAAAAATTATGAGAATCCTGAGGGGAACATTCCTGACTCCTAGGACACAGTCTTCTCTCTGAGGGCATCCCCTTAGCCTAGTCCCATTTCTGTTCACGGTGTGTGAGCTGCCAAGATAAACTCTCCTCTTAACCCTTGGAATGAACATTTGGCTCAAGGGTGTTTTTTTGGACTATTCCTTTTTTTAAAATATTTTTACTGATTTTTAGAGAGAGAGGAAGGGAGAGGAAGAGTGAGTCCTGCACTTCCTCCACCAGGGATCAAGTTCACAACCCAGGCATGTGTCCTGACTGGGAATCGAACCAGCAACCTTTCGGTGCATGAGACAATGTCCAACCAACTGAGCCACAGTGCCCAGGGCTATTCATACCATCTGCATGTTTATCAACAAGAGTAGTCCTTATTTCGAGCCCCAGTTCTTCAAAGCTTTGTTTGCTGCATAAAGCCACAAAGTCCCAGAATGTTAGGTCTAGAATATGATTGATCCAGTCTGGACTTTCTGCTGTTATAATGAAACGCTATGACCATCGACAAGCTATGACGAAGAAAAACTACTGTAGAATGCCTAATGCGAGGAGCACTAGAATACACTGCATGAAACTTAAGCGAGTTAATCTCTCTAAGCCTCAGTTTCCTCATCAGCAAAATGATGAATGTATTTCAGAAGGATGGTAGGCTTACATGAAACAGTGCATGTGAAGAGCACAATATATGTACTAAGTGTGTACGGTGCTAGGCGGGGACTAGAACTATCGGGGATCACTACTGTAAATTATATACTTGTCTAACCACTATACTGTACACCTGAAACTAATATAAAATAATGTTGAATGCCAACTGTAATTGAAAAATAAAAAGAGCACAATATTATGCATTAAGTGTTAAACAGTAGCTTTAAAACTTTGTTCACTGTTTCAATCATCTACATTAAATATATACCATCGCAGATCTCCCCAAGGACACAAGCTCCGATCTATCCTTAATCCCATGATGTCAACCCAGGGAACCTCGATAATGCCAGGATCTCTGGGTTACCACAGATGCCCAGCTCTCCTCGGCTTCTAGTTCCTGATCTGGTCTTTGATGCAGTCCTCCTGACCAGTCTACCCAGCCATTCCAAAAATTCTTGGAGCATGAGTAAGACTGGGTGTGTTTGGTTTGGAGGAAGTGTTAAGTAGCTATGAAGTGTGTGAGTGTGAGCGTGTGTGTGTGTGTGTGTGTGTGTGTGTGTGTGTCAGTGAAAAACAAAGGGTGACTAAGAAAAAGTGGGTTCTGTGGTATATAGAGAAGGTAAAAAGAACCCAATTTTGTACACAGAATACTGAATTGAATGAGGCACTAACATATGCAAGTCATGGTTTCTTCTTTTTAAGAATTGAAGAATGTCAAGGGAGTTGTCTAGGATCTGACCCACTTTCCCAAAACTTGTTGAACCGGAGACCAGGCCTTTCCTATCCACTGTCAGCAGCTATATGAACCCAGCAGCTAAAAATACAAAGAAAACAAAAGAGGATAAGGAGGAAAATGGTGAAGTCAGAGGACTGAAGAATATGTAGCCAAATATTCTAGGAATATTAGAATTTTCCTGAAAACAGAAGATAACCAATACCTCAAAGAAAGTGGGATTACTTGAAAAGGGAGCTTTTAGAAAATAAAAAGTCCATAAATGGGAAGTCCTCAAAGAAAGCTTATATGGTTCTCAACCAATAATGACTAGAAAACAGTGAAACCAACAGATAAAATTTACATATAAGTGTTCAGCTTCCCACTTTGGATTTCAAATTCTCTCATGGCAATAAGGATAAAGAAATAATGTTCACATAGAGGGGATTTTTTCTTTCCTGTTACTGTTGTGTTTTAAGCTGGCCACCACATACTCCTAACCACCTGAGTAAGAGATGTGTCTGAGGTGGATTTCTCCAATATCATCCCAATGATGTCTTCTGTATTCTAATCATCCTCCCTTGCAGTGCTCAGTAATTTCCTAGTCCTCTAGCACTTAATGCTCCGCCCTGTAGTTTCTCTTGGTGTGTGAATGGCTGTACTAGAGGAAGGGTACCCTCAAGGGCTGATCCACCATCTGCACATTCCTATCCCACTCAAATGTTTACTCACTCAGTGCACCATTATTATTCCAAGTCCAACTGTAAAAACAGAAATGAGTTTAAATACGGTGAACATTTCACTTCATACTGATAGACTCCAAGAGGTGGTTTTTGATCCATAAAAATCATTACAGCAAATGAAGACTGAAAGGTTCTGCATATAACTGAAGAGAGCTAGGGCAGTAATTCACACCTCAGAGACTTGTCAAGGTGCAGGATCCCAGGCTCCCACCCCCACCTCCATCCCCCGAGATTCTGATTCTGTAACCGAGGTTGGAAACTACCTTTTACCAGACTAAACAGGTGATCCAGATGCAAGTGGTTCATAAACCAACCCTGAAAAGCTGGTTTACACCCAGTACTACTGCTAATATGGCAACCAGAAATGGCACACAGCAGAATCCATACAGATTTAATGTCGGTTTACACATTATTCACTGTATGAGAGGTTCTGTCACATAGGCTAAGTGATTAGCTGCCCTATCGTTGACCTCTTTGGGGGATGGCAGCAATTAAATTTCAGGTCTAGTTATCCCTCCCCAATGAAAACATCCTAACCATCTCAAAAAAATCCCCCACACTTGAAAAGTTCCCCACAGAAATTAGCTGCCCTGTGTTCTAACACCAGCTGCAGCCAATCAATAGCCATGTACTATCCACACTCGAACTCCAAGCTTCTCCTGTTTGGAGCAGTAGTTAGGGGAGGTCAACGAGAAGGGATTGGGTGCCAGTTCCACCTTGCAAAGAGTGCACTGACGACTGAAACAATCACAGAATATCACTGCCATGCTCTCTCCCTCTTCCACCCCCATGCTGCCAAAGCTTTCCAACCATTATACCCAGTCTCCACTAGGAAAATCCTACCCTTTCCTAAATGCTGCCAGCTCAGCAATTTCTAGTCCCTTAGCCCGTGCCGAGCACACAGAAAATGAACTCTGAAAAAGGTCACACCCAGAAATGATCTTTCTTCTCTGCTCTCAAAAGCATGGCAGGTAGCTCTCCTATAAAAGTGCTTCACAACATGCCCCACGCGTGTTATTTGTGTAGGTGTGGCCCTCCCTTCTAGATCATGAGCTCCTGCAAGAAAGGAACATTGGTTTAAACTTCTCTTTCACTCAGCTCAGGGCCTTGCTCACAGTTGCCTAAGTGGAATGGGAAAATGTATCCAAGTCTCCACTGACTTTGGAAACACAGCCTGTTCTGATGCTGGATACTACTATCTGTAGCTGGCATACGATCCCAACTTCACAAACTGTCTTTCCATGTTGACTTGTATAGAATCATTATAGATAGCTCAAGCATCAGTGTGTCTTTTCCTAAATTCTGCAAATCAAGAAGGTAGTCTCCATATTTAAGAAATTCCAGTTAAAAATATGTACCTTTGAAAATATATCCTCAATGGCTATTAATAAAAGAATGAATCAACCATAGAGCATACAGTAAATGGAATACTACAGAGCTCTACATATATCAACCATCTCTGCATGTATATTACATGTAGCAACATGCTAAATGTGACAATATAATGCTGAGTAATAAAAGCAAATTGCAAAAGGACATGTATCATGAACCCAATTATGTTTAGTTTCAAAACAAAAAATTGTATTTGTAAATCATGAAGAGTAGGGATACGCAGGATAGTGTTTCTTCTTGAAAGGAAATGACATGAGGAAGACTTTCAGTGAATAGGTAGATATACTGTATCTGTTAAAAATGAACAAGATTCTGTATCTGTTAAAAATGAAAAGAGCTGCCCTGACCGGTTTGGCTCAGTGGATAGAGTGTCGGCCTGGGGACTGAAAGGTCCCAGGTTCGATTCCGGTCAAGGGCATGTACCTTGGTTGCAGGCACATCCCCAGTAGGGGGTGTGCAAGAGGCAGCTGATCGATGTTTCTCTCCCATCGATGTTTCTGGCTCTCTGTCGCTCTCCCTTCCTCTCTGTAAAAAATCAATAAAATATATTTTTTTAAAAATGAAAAGAGCTTTCAGGAAGGAAAACATGCTTAATGTAAAAAAAATAGAATACAAATGCAAGAAAAATAAAATAATACAGAGGACCAATAAAGAAGATCCAAAATCCAACTAAATGGTATTAAATAAACAGAGAAAGTAAAAAGGAATATTTTTTTTAAGAAAATTTCCTAGAGCTTAAGATGTCAACATTGAAAGTACCAAGGAGATGAAAAAAGAGATAGAGGAAGATATAAACAAGTGGAAGAATATACCATGTTCATGGGATGGTAGAAGTAACATCATTAATATGTCCATACTACCCAAAGCAATCTATAGGTTCAATGCACTCCTTATTAAAATACCAATGGTTTATTTCACAGATCTAGAACAAACACTCCAAAAATTTATATGGAACCAAAAAAGACCCCGGAGAGTTGCAGCAATCCTGAAAAAGAACAAAGCTGGAGGAATCACAATACCAGATATCAAATTATACTACAAAGCCACTGTAATAAAAACAGCCTCGAACTGGCACAAGAACAGGCATATAGATCAATGGAAAGAACAGAGACTACAGAAATCAACCCAACCCATTATGCTCAATTAATATTTGACAAAGTAGGCAAGAGCATACAACGGAGTTAAGACAATCTCTTCAATAAATGGTGCTGGGAAAATTTGTCAGATACGTGCAAAAAAATGAAACTAGCCCACCAACTTACACCATACACAAGTATAAACTTAAAATGGATAAAAGGCTTAAATGTAAGATGTGAAACCATAAAAATCCTAGAAGAAACCATTTTGAGGCAGCAAAATCTCAGACATCTCTCATAGCAATATGTTTCCCAATACATCTCTAGGAGAAGAGAAACAAAAGAGAAAATAAATGGACTAAATCAAGATAAAACTTCTGCACAGCAAAAGAAACTATCAACAAAATGAAAAGGGAGTCCACTGTATAGGAGAACATATTTGCCAATGACACATCTGATAAAGGGTAAACATACAAAATATATAAAGAACTCATACAACTTAACAAAAGGAAGACAAACAATCCAATCAAAAAATGGGGAAAGGACCTAAATAGATACTTCTCAAAACTGGACATATAGATAACGAAGAGACATATGAAAAAGTGCTCAAAGTCACTAATCATCAGAGATGCAAATTAAAAAAATGAGGTGTCACCTCACACCTGTCAGAATGCCTACCATCAATAAGTCAACAAATGACATTATGCTAGCAAGGATGTGTAGAAAAAGGAATCCTAGTACACTGCTGACGGGAATGCAAACTGGTGCAGCCATTATGGGAAACAGTATGGCGTTTCCTCAAAAAATTAGATATGGATCTGCCATTTGACTCTCTGATCCCACTTCTAGGAATATATCCTAAGAAACTTGAAACACCGATCAGAAAGAATATATGCACCCCTATACTCATAACAGCAAAGTTTACAATAGCTAAGATCTGGAAACAGCTCAAGTACCCATCAGTAGACAAGATTTTTTTTTTTTTTAAAGCTGTGGTATATTTGTATCATGGAATACTATGCAGCAGTAAAAAAGAAGGATCTCTTACCTTTTAAGACAGCATGGAGGGACCAGGAGAGTATTATACTAAGCGAAATAAGCCAGTCAGAGAAAGACACATATTACATGAGGGAAGCCAGAGGAGGGAGTGGGGGGGGGGGGCGGTAAGAGATCAACCAAAGGACTTGTATGCATGCATATAAGCATAACCAATGGACACAGAGTAGGGAGATGAAGGCCTGTGCTGGGGGGTGGGAGTGGGCAGGGAGAGGTCAATAGGGTGAAGAGGAGACATATGTAATACTTTCAATAAAGAATTCTTTTAAAAAGCTGTGATACTTTTACACCATAGAATGGAATACCATGCAGTGGTAAAAAAGGACCTCTTACCCTTTGAGTCAGCATGGAGAGACCTGGAGAGTATTATGTTAAGCAAAATAAGCCCATCAGAAAAAGACATGTATTATACATGATCTCACTCATGGAATCTATTTAATGAACAAAATAAACTGATAAACAAAATAGATCCACAGACACAGAAGCATGGAACAGACTGTCGAATCTCAGAGGGAAGGCAGGGGTAGGTGGGAAGAGATCAACCAAAGAACTTATATGCACATATGCATAACCCCTGGACACAGACAATAGTGTGGTGAAGGCCTGGGACAGGGACTGGGGTGGGCTAGAATGGGCCAATGTGGGGGGAAAAGAGGACATATGTAATACTTTCAACAATAAAGATTTTTTTAATTAATAAATTTTTAAAAAAGAAAGTAACTGATTATCTAGTTACAAATGAAATTTTAGCACTTTATACACCAAGAATAGTAAAGAGCTAAAAGTGTCCATAGTGTACATGAGTGTGTGGCAGAATGGGAGATGGAGAAGAGGCAGGGCTGCAAAGAAAGGCAACATTCTTTCAATTATAGAAGCCACGGAGCTGAAGTCAACAGGAGGCTTCCTTACCTGCCCAGGCCTTGGCTTAAAGCAACAATGTATCAATTATGCAAAATAAACCCCAGAAACCTGCTTCCAGCCAGCCTTGCTGGGACATTGAGTCAATGGGAGCTGTGGGCAGCCTGAAAGCCTGAAAACAGCCCTTAGGCCCGCACCCAGGCTGGCCACACCCCAATGGGGTGGGGGACACCACTGGGGGGCTTGGCCAGCCTGCAAACAGCCATCAGCCCCTCACCCAGGCTGGCCAGGTACCCCAGTAGGGATCCAAAACCTGAAGGGGCTGTGGGCAGCCTGAAAATGTCCCTCAGACCGTTACCCAGGCTGGCTACACACCGATGGGGTGAGGGTCCCCACTGGGGGCCTTGGCCAGCCTGCAAACAGCCATCAGCCCCTCACCCAGGCTGACCAGGCACGCCAGCAGGTGAACATCCCCAGAGGGTCCCAGACCGTGAGAGGGCACAGGCCGGGCTGAGGGACCTCCCGAGTGCACAAATTTTTGTGCACTGGGCCCCTAGTATATATATAAAAGGCTAAGCAACCAGCAGACCCGCCAAACGGCCAGTAGGTATGATGCACACTGACCACTAGGGGGCAGACACTCAACACAGGAGCTGCCAAGCAACAGCAACTTTGCAGAGTGCTGTCTCGCACTCCGGGACCCCTTGGGGATGTCGGACTGCCTATTTCGGTTCAATCTCTTCAGGCCAGGCTGAGGGCCCCCACCTGCCAGAAGTATCCCGCTCACTCTGCAGACACCCTTGGAGCACCAGAGCCACCCAGGCGAGGCCAGCTCGGGAAGAGACCATGGAAGGTTGGCTCCAGGGAATGTCCAGCCCATCTCACCCAGTCTGGCCGTGCTGGCCACCTTCTAATTAATTTCCTTTCAGTCTGCGCGAATCCATGAACCAGGCCTCTAGTATATTTATACATGTAGAAAGAGACTAAAAGGAGAAAAAGGCCCAAGTGCTACATCTATTTCCCATGTGAAATTTTTATTGTGAACAACATGAGCTATTTTATCCCTTAAGGAAAGAAAAAAATAAACATCAGTATAAATCTTAGGGAGAAAGAGAGAGGTGATCTTTATAAGCACACACAAATATTACATAAAAATACTTTTATTTTAATTTACTATACATGTTTAAATTTTAGGATGCTACTAGGTAGATGCACTTTCATCTGCAGGTTTAGTTTGATCTTCAGTTACCTGTAAAAACATAAATAGTTTTACTTTTCTAATAAGCAGTTTTCATTTTATCCTTCTCCCACCATTTAAAATCATTCCATAGTCCTTCTCCTACAATGACTTTGCCTGTCTCCTTCAATAGTAATTATTACTGAAAGCAGAAAGAGAAGAAAACTTATAAGGCCTAATTCTCAATATAAATTATCAAGTATAGCACAATTCCATTAAAAATATAACCATATAATGAGGACAATGGGGGGGCAAGGTCAGAGGTTGGGGTGGGAATTGGGAGGAGGGGAGCTATGGGGGAAAAAAGAGGAACAACTGTAATAATCTGAACAATAAAGATAAATTAAAAAAATATATATATATAACCATATAACCTGAGGCTATAGCAAGGCTTCTCCAGTTTGTCCTTTTATTTTTCATCTATAAAATGAGTCATTAGAAATATATAGATATACATACACACACAGCAGTACTGTGACAAGGTATTATAAATCAATCTATTTTGTTGGGAGGTATAATTCTATTTTGAACATAGAATATTACAGACTTAGTACTAATAGATATCTGTATGTTCATACAGTAAGTCCTCACTTAATGGCGTCAATAGCTTCTGTGATCTTACATATAAAGAAACCAATTATACTGTAGGCTAACTGATACAAGCAACTGTTAGGTTTCTACAGCAACTCATCTTTATAACTAAGCGTTAAAACGAAGGAAACAATCTGCTGTATATCTACTCTGTTACTCAGACACATCTAACAGGACTAATCTATCCCTTATCACCCCAAAACCTGCTCCGCCTCCTGCACTATGTCAGTGAAGGACTCTATCCCGTTGTTACACCGGGCATTGAAGAATCCACAATTCTCGTCCTGCTAACTCTACCTTAGTAACTTTCACAGCCACTCTCACTGCCATGCTGAACCTTAGAACCTGGTGCTGACTTTAAGTTGCAGTTACTTTCCACACTACCCTCAGAATGAGCTTTTAAATGAATCAACAGGAATAGCTGCCAATAGGTCACTTCCTGTTAAAATTCTCATGACCTCAATCACCTTCAGGAGGAGAATGCAAATGCTTAGTCACCTTCAGGAGGAGAACGCAAATTCTAAATCGGGGAAGATGAGCCCTTGATATACTGTTTCAACAAGTTTCTTTGGACTCATCACCCACTCTACATGTGACTGTATATTCAGGTTCCTATTACATGCACCATGCTCTCCTTACCTCCATGCCTCTATACGTATCACCCCCAGCACACCCCCAGCAAATCACCCACCTGGCCCACTTTTATTCATCCTTTAAAACCAGCTTAAGAGACACTGCTGGGGCTCTTCCTTAACCAACCCCCCAGTTTGGTTTGGGTTCCACTCCTCTGTGGGAGCCCCGTAAGTACATCTAAACTGTATGCTTATGTCTAGTTATTGCATTAAGGTAACTTCCGTGGAGAAAGCGAATTGGTTTTATTCATTTTTGTACGTAAGGTCCTGGCATAAAACACTCAATAAGTCCATGTTAGCTGCATCAATGAATCATATGTTTAACCTATTCTTTTTACATGAGCAAAATGGACAGAAGAAACCTGAACCAGAATAAATGTTTCTACTAGATAGTCTAGGTTCCTGTGTCTGTTATTTTTCTGCATTTTTCCAGCTTTAAAGTATTCAGTTATTATCCCTTCTTGAGTTTCCCTTAATTTACACTCATTTCTTCTCTTTCCCTCATCTAAAATGATCATTGTAACCAACCAAAGAGACAAAGTTATTCCATCCATTCAAATATACTCTCTCATCAAAATTACATAAATTTTACTCAAAACCATTATGGCTAACAATAAGTTCTACCTATAAATTCATTAATAAAAACTAAGTTTAAACACCATCATAAAAATAATCAATAAGTAATTATTGGGTAAGCCCCTGTGTGCCAAATGTTAAGCTCAGTATTTGGGATTATACATACATAACAAGTCCTGTACGGGTTAACAGACTGAGTGTAAATGCACTAGCAAAAACAAGCAAAAAACAACATAAGGAGGTATATAATCATGCCGAAATTGTACGAATGAATATTTGGTAAGCAAGTACTCTGAGAATGTCTCATGGAGAAGGGGAGACTTGGGTGAGGTATTAAAGAATGAGTACGATGTAAATAGACAAAAGGAGAGTGGGAATGAAATCCAGATGGAAGAATTGTGGGGAAGAAATGAATAAACTTGAAGACAAGTTTGACGTGTGCTGATTAGCATGCTTACAAGCTTGATGGAAAATTAGGGGAACCAGGAGAGGCTTCATGCGACTCAGCTGGATTACACAGGACAGCTATCAGATAATTTAAGTAAAATATCAATGCTTAACCTACAAAAGGGTAAATAGGGATAGTAATGGTCAAGAAAAATCATCATTCCTACTAATGAAATCTAAATGGTAATGATAGCATAAACTACAAAAACACAAGTATTTAAATTTGCTTTTCAGGACATTTGCACATTTAATGTCAATTGTCAAGACAGCTTTAAAATATATCTGCCAAATCTTAATCTTTAATGTTCATTAGGTATACAAAAATATTACTGTAAGACCCAATTAACACCATTACAACCTTTAAGAACTATTACTACTATATAGAATATTCTTATTTCTCTTCAAGTTCTATAGTATCATTTCTATAATTTTAATAAACAAACTCAAAAGAGGATTACAAACTACAATTTTTCTCTTGCCAAAATACTGCTGGGTAAACAACCACAAAACTGCTTTAGCTACTCAGACAATTATTTTTTTTTCTTTCTCTTTCTTTTTTTGCTGTTGCTTAATTTCAATGAATATGTCTTTGTAGAAGAATACTCATTGGCTGTCAAAAGCACTTACCAATTTCCGAGACCTTTCCAATAGCTTAGTCCATATCGTAAAATGTGCCTTGAAAAGAAAAGATTTACTATGAAAAATAAATCAGTAAAGTTAAAATAAAAGGGGCTGAGTCTCTCTCTATATATAAACTAATAAAAGAGTAATATGCAAATTGACCCTCACTCCGTTACATGTAAGCCACGTCCACCAGCCAAGCCATGCCCACCAGCCAATCAGAGAGACTGTATGCAAATTAACCCAGCCAAGAGGGCGGCCGGCAGCCACAGAGCTAGAGCAAACAGGAGGTTTCCACTGCACCAGCGATGGAGGAAACTGCCTGCATAGGCCGGCTATGGCCTCCGCTCAAGGCAACAATGTTTCAATTATAGAAGCCACGGAGCTGACGCAAATAGGAGGTGTCAAGTTGCCTGCCTAGGCCTCTGCTCAAGGCAACAAAGTTTCAATTATAGAAGACAAATAAACCCCAGAACCTGCTTCCAGCCAGCCTCACTGGGATGTTGGGTCAATGGGAGCTGTAGGCAGCCTGAAAACAGCCCTCAGCCCCTCACCCAGACTGGCCAGGCACCCAGCTGGTCAGGCATGCCAGCAGGTGGACATCCCCCAAGGGGTCCCTGACTGCGAGAGGGCACAGGCCAGGCTGAGGGACCCCCGAGTGCACAAATTTTTGTGCACCAGGCCCCTAGTATGTGTGTGTGTGTGTGTGTGTGTGCATTGATTCCAAAGAGAAAGGGAGAGGGAGAGAAAGATAGAAACATTAATGATGAGAATCACTGATCAGCTGCCTTCTGCATACCCCGCACTAGGGATCGAGCCTGCAACCCAGGCATGTGCTTTTGGCCAGAATCAAACCCAGGATCCTTCAGCCCACAGGCCAACAATGTTCTATCCACTGAGTCAAACCAGCTAGGGTGGGGACTGAGTTTTTATACAGGTTTTAAACAAAACAAACACATAAAAAGTTAGTCAGTACTAATGAGGCTAAATGTTTACAAACATGGATTAGAGTAGGGGAAAAGGTACCATACAGAACAGCTACTGTGTTTGGCATTTAAGAAAAAGTCTTAAGCCCTGAATATGCCATTCTTTCTCTGCTGTTCTTAATCCCTACCATCACTGAAAGCATTCCTTATAATGGGAAGAAAAATCTGCCTCACTTGCCCATAGATTATGGTTCTTTCCTTAAGTAGCCAATTTCAACATGCTAGAGGTCATTTTTCAAATCATAATCAAGCACAAGAAGTTCATTAAGAACCAACTGTGACATCTTCACATTGAAATCTAGAGGATTCAGCAAATCACCCTCAAGAACAAGTAAAAATAAGAGGCAATAGTAAAATTGTACAGCTAATTTCCTTAATCCGTAACAATCGTATGTAGCAGAGGATTAATCAGAACTCATTAATAAAAACTGTCAAAGTACATAATGACCACATCAATTTTATTAAGTCAGTTGAAGGGGTTATTGAGGGACATGGGTAGGCCAGTGACCACTTCATAGTGAAGGAGCTGCTAAAACTTACAATAAAAGGTAAAATCACTAATTACGTACATGCCAATCCTTCTGGAGAAAAGACCAGCATTGGTATGTTTAAAGGGAAAACCATGCCTGACTCAGGTAGAATGAGCAGCTGGTGCAGAGACCTTACAGCAAGGGTTGGGAATATCCAGCCCTCGGGCCACATAAGGCCCCAGAAATCATTTGGTCTGGCCTTGCCAAGGCAACTGCAGGTGGGACTCAAAATTCAATATATCTAGGAGCTTTTTTTATAGGCACATAAATTTAAATTAAGTGAATTACATTAAGTGAATGATGTTAGAAATATCCAAGGAATATAAGAAAAGAATTAGAAAGAGTGAGAGCAATATAGAACATGATAGGCTTTGGGTCATGTATAGACTATCAAAATTAGGAAGAGCATGCCAAAATAAGGCCAAAAGGCATTCCAGATCTTACCAGTGTGCACTCCAATATTCCTCATGCACCCTCTCCTACACCAATTTGAAAGATTATAAATGCTATCTTAATTTGTTTTCATTTTTCCAACTAATGTTTCTCCTTTGAATTATCTGTTTACATTCTGTTTTAAGTCATAAACTCAAGTTTATAAAGTATCATCATCATACAACTTAATGAAAATTAAAATGTTATGTCCTTCATATTGGTATAAAAATCAACTAGAATTACACCCATACCCAAAATGGATGACCTGAAACTTTCACTTTACTTACTCTTAAGTGAACAGGTAAAGAGAGACCCTGGAATCTCCGTACAAGACTTGACTCGGTGGCCTGAAGATTGTGAACTGCTGACACTTCAAACTGGGAACAAATACTTGTTCTTGGAATAAGAGGGCCTTCAGTCACATCAATGAAGTCACCAAATCTGATTTGATTTTAAAAATAATAAAAAAATAAAACCTCAAAATCAAATGATTTACAATACATTGGAAAGGGGTGTGGGGGGGGAATCTATCCATTCTTTTTGCTGCTACATTAAGCAAGAGCCTTCTCCATGTCTCGATTCAGTCTCCAATAGCCATGACATAAAAATCTCAAGTGAAGAGGCTAAACTTAAAGTTAAGTGAAACTTCTAGATCAGCATTGATATAACTAGAGATTTTTAAGATCACTAAGCACATCATGCTATCAAGTGGATCCAATGTCTAAAACAGACAGCTTACAAGCTTACAATTCACTGCAGCAGAGTTTAGAATTCAGTATATAGGACAGAAACAAAGAGGAGTTTTCTAGAGGAAAAAGTTAAGTCCAAATCAAGAAAACATGAGTTGAGTAAACAGTCGCTGACCATGAAATGAGTTTGCATAATGCGCTGTCTTACCTCTCTCATCCCTGAGTCAGAAAGCACACTCCAGTTTAACTTACTTATCTAATATAATAAAAGAGTAATATGCAAAGTAACCATCACTCCGGGACACCGAAGCCACGCCCACCAGCCAAGCCACGCCTCCCAATCAGAGCAGCTGTATGCAAATTAACCCAGCCAAGATGGAGGCCAGCAGCTACGGAGCTAGAGCAAACTGGAGGCTTCCGTTGCAACTGCCTGCCTAGGCTGGCTGAGCCTCTGGTCACAGTAACAATGTTTCAATTATAGAAGCCAAGGAGCTGAAACAAACACGAGGTTTTGTTACCTGCCTAGGCCTCAGCTTAAAGCAACAGTGTTTCAATTAGCTAAACTAATAAAAGCGAAATATTGAAATTGACCATTTCTTCAGGACGCCTAAGCCATGCCCACCAGCCAATCAGAGTGGCTGTATGCAAATTAACCCAGCCAAGATGGATGCTGGCAGGGTGACTCTGCACTGGGAGCCTCAGCAGCCAGCACAGCTGTGCCGGGTGTGTCAGCTCAGTAGGGGGGTGGGGGGGGGTCTGGCCCAGGGCCTCCTCAGGGCATCCAGGAGCGCCCGTCCAGGGTCCACTGCCTGGCTTCACCCCCCCCCCCCCGGGGCCTCCGCGGGGCATGTGGGAGCGTGGGGGCCTCTGTAGGGCGTGCAAGAGCAACTGTCCTGGGTCTGCTGTGTGGCTCCGCCCTGGGGGCCTCCTCAGGGACGTGTGGGAGCACCCGTCCAGGGTCTGCTGCCTTCATCCACCCCCTGGGGGCCTCCGCAGGGCATGCAGGAGCGTCTGCTGCACAGTGCAGAGCATCCAAAGCCAGTCCGCTGCCCGGCTCCACCCTGGGTGTGTTCACTCAGCAGAAGGGCCCCACCGAGGGATCCTGCACCAGCATCCGCCCCTGGCTCGCCATCCAGCTCTGCACCAGGTGTATCCCCTCAGCGGTGGGGGCCCACCAGGCATGTGCGATCTTGGGCCCTCCGGTGGGAAACGTCCAGGCCTGCACTCACCAGCCCTCCCACTCACCAGTGCACAAACCCTGAAGGGGTTGTGGGCAGCCTGAAAATGGCCCTCAACCCCTCACCCAGGCTGGCCAGGCATGCCAGCAGGTGGACATCTCCCCCGAGGTGTCCCAGACTGCAAGAGGGACAGGCCGGGCTGAGGGACACCCCACCCCCAACCAAGTGCACAAATTTTTGTGCACCAGGCCCCTAGTATAAATTATAAGTAACTAATCAATCAGATTATCATGTGCAATTCATAATTATGAATATTTTGCTCAACTTGAAAAATTATCACTTAAAAATTACATTTTTAACAATGGTTTTCAACCCTTGAGATGCAGAAATAAAAATAATAAAATGAGGAACAGAAATCACAACTGCTTCTGAAAATAATTTAAAACTCCCAACTACTACTATATCTAGACAATGAACAAAGCAATAAAATAATGACAGTAACAAAACAGGACACAAGTTCAGCTTTTTTAGTTGTATACTACATTCAGGTAGCACTAAAGCTAAACCTTACTGTAAATTAGCATAGCAGCCAATTTTTCTATTTTTACTTACCTGTGCAGCTTGACTATTCTCTCAGGATTCTGAGATGCTTTCTCTTCTATGAGATCTACTTTATACCTGAAAGGCAGCAAGAAAAAACTTTTATTATAAAAATACAAAAAGGACCCAGCCAACGTGGCTCAGTCGTTGAACCAGGGGATCAAGGGTTTGATTCCCGGTCAGGGCACATGCCCAGGTTGCAGCCTCAATCCCCAGTGATCAATGATTCTCATCATTTATGTTTCTCTCTCTCTCCCTCCCACTTCCTCTCTGAAATCAATAAAAATATATTTTTTAAAAATACAAAAAGGAGTTTAAAGAAACCCTTTCTCCTTCTCCTCAGCCAGTTTTTGAAAGAACGGTTTACACTTAGAATGGTTTACAGTCCACTTACTGCCACACCCCTTCTGCCAGAGTCCCACGCATTACTGAGGGAGCCAATTCCCTTGCATATTTATTCCTCCCGACCCACCTCTAAGAGATGCTCGATCACTGACTCATGAGCCATTCAAAACTCTTCTGATCTCTCAAACTTACCCAAGACCATCTTCTCCCTCCATCCCTCAGACCTGCAGTTAAGTTACCAAAGTCCTGCACGCCTCTGCTAGACTCTGGCAGCTGAGTACGGGAAAGGAAAATCCCAGTGTATGTGGCATGAAAACCTACAGTGTCGTCACTAAGGTAGCTATGGAACACTTACAAGTAATCAGTCCTAACTGAAATGTGCCTCACATTCACCAGACTCTGAAGACTTGGTATGAGAAGGAGAATATAAAATATCATTACCATTTTTAATGTGGAAATGGTAACATTTTAAATATAGTTTCAATAAAATGTATGATTAAAATTAACTTCACCTTTAACTTTTTTTTTAATGTAGCCTCTAGAAAATTTAAAGATAGCTCACATTATATATTTTTTAAATATATATATATATAAATACATATATATATTACATTACTGATTTCAGAGACGAGGGGAGAGGGAGAGAGATATAGAAACATCAGTGATGAGAGAGAATCATTGATTGGCTTCCTGCTGCACACCCCCAATTGGGGAATGAGTTCACAACCCAGGCATGTGTGTGCCCTTGACTGGAACAGAACCTGGGACTCTTCAGTCCACAGGCCCATGCTCTATCCACTGAGGGAAACCGACTAGGGAAGCTCACATTGTATCTCTACTGGGTAGCATGACTCTAAAATTTTGCCATGGTGATCTGTTATGTTCTGATAATACAAGGAATTTCTTATAGAATCAATGGTGGTTTGGTTCTATTTTTACTCTCATTCAGTTAAAATAGTGTATTAGTACTGGTTTCTAAATACACTGGTTCCAGAATATGCTAGAAAACAATGCTTTAGAAAGAGTTCCACAGGTTAATATATTTGAAAATTGCTTACTATATTCACTTTGGAAGGGTTTACAGTAAATTTTTTTTTATGCCACTGTTCTCTGAATTCAGTATATGTTTTCCAGCATATTAACTAATGTCTTATGGAAGAATACTCCTGTGGACCTGACTGGTTTGGCTCAGTGGATAGAGCATCGGCCTGCAGACTGAAAGGTCCCAGGTTCGATTCCGCTCAAGGGCATGTACCTTGATTGCAGGCACATCCCCAGTAGGAGGTATGCAGGAGGCAGCTGATCGATGTTTCTCTCTTATGGATGTTTCTAACTCTCTATCCCTCTCCCTTCCACTCTGTAAAAAATCAATAAAATATATTGCTGGAAACTGATTATTTTGATGTTGGAAACTGATTGTTTTTAACCTACCTTGGTTGCTCTGAAAGGTCAGAGCTATGCACCCATTGTTTAAGTTGAAACATTGTTAATTACAGCAAATCCCCACTTGTTAATTACATGTAAAATTCTTCCTTGGAATTCCCTGCCTAAGGATATAGTTGTTTTCTCAGAGACTCAATAAAAGGCTGGTGAGACCCAGGCATCAGTGGGCAATCTACCCTGCTAGAGGAAAGATGCCATGCCTGGCCCCCCAGTTTTCAAATTGATTCTCTTCTAGTCTCTCTCTCTTCATTCCGTGTGCGGCCTCCTTCAGAACTCGAACCCTGAACAGGAACCCTGAACCGTGCTGGACGTGTGAGGGGCTTCAATAATATATTAAAAAAAAAAAAAAGAATACTCCTGTGGCATATCATTCTGAAAAACACCAAGGAGGCTTCCATGACTATTATAAGCTCAATTTTTTTTTTCCAACAAAATTTGCTTTTAGACTTTTTTCCTGAATTTTTATATTCAGCCTTTAAGAATATATTTTTTTTTAATTTTTTTTCCAATCTTTATTCAAGGATATTTTTTCATTTATATTCAGGGAAAGTGAAGGAAGGAAGGGAGGGAGAGGGAAGAGAAGGAGGGGGAGGGAGGGGGAGAGAGAGAGAGAGAGACATCGATGTGAGAGAGACGTATCATTTGGTTGCCTTCCACTTTCACCCCAACTGGGGCTGGGACCTGACTGGGAATCGAACCATCAACCCTTCACAATGCCAATGTTCTAACTGTTGAACTACCCTGGCCAAGGCAAGAACATAAAAATTTCTTCATTGCATATAACTTTGAGAGGTTTAATTTCACTTTAAAGGAAGCCAACACTTACCTGTTGTGTTGAAATATTTCTAATGCCACTTTTGCATCAACTTCCAGAGTTTCAAATGGGAGGTCTTTATAAATTAAAGTATTAACATCTTTTGTGAAAGAACGTAGGTTCTCCTTAAAAATGAAAAGTATGAACATTTGTAACAACTTAGTTTAAAGTATCCTACCTAATGAAGACGGAAGATGCAAACTGTCACTCTAAGACAGAGATGGCCGTACCCACAGCCAATAAGAAGGAAATATGCAAATTGATGTGACAAAGATGGCGGCTGCCGGGCATGATGCCTGTGTTGTCTAGCAGTCGCGGCTGGCAGGGAGCCTGCTTTGGCCAGGGGAGGGGTAATTAAGGGAGCTGCAGGCGGGCGGCAGGGTGGGAGTGAAGGCCCGTGAAGGCCAGTGCCGGCAGCCAGGGGAAAGAAGGCCTATTCTTGCATGAATCTTTGTGCGTCGGGCCTCTAGTTTCAACATAAAGCAAATTAACTAAATTATATGCTTAATATTGTAAATCCAACTAAAACAAAGGCAAATCAAATCTGTCAGGAAGTAAGTTATTAATTTACAATAATTAAGTATTTGGATCATGAAATATAGGGCTAGCAATTTCTCCCAACTCTACAAACTATAAAACTTGCAATTTATTTGTAATTAAGGTATCTTTAATTAATGAAGATAATCCTATAAGAAATGTTAATAACAATTTCATTTAAATGAAATAACCTCATATTTATTAAAATGATATAACAAGTAGGAATGCTAGTAAATAGTAAGATACAAAAATCTGTTTACACGATGAGTAAAATTAAGCTTTTTAAATGCACATGGAAAAATTGTGATTCAGCAAGTTTCACTGGGAAATGTAATGCCATCGTTAGCCCTGTGCAAAATAGACCAAACTGCTCTGTGAGCATCCAAGTGTGAGGCTCTCTCTAGCCCTCTCCCCCACCACCACCACATCAACTATGAGAGTTAATCTTCTATAGTTTGTATTCTGGTTATCTTGAAAACCACTATTTTAAGGAGCAATAGAAACTGTACAAGGAAGACAGGATTAGAAGCAAAGGTCAAGCAGAACATAAAGCTTCCAAACAACTGATCATGCTGTTGTGAGTGCCTTCGTGAATTCATATGTCTCTATTTCAAATACAGTGAAGGAGTGATAACATTAGATAGATAATAGATAATAGATAGATCCATTCCTTTAAATACCCTCAGTTTGCAGTACCATTCAACAAAACACAGGAATCATTCTACCAAAGAAAAGCACAGACTCTAAAACTAACACTCCAAAGGGTGTACTTACTTTTGTTGGCATCCACTCATCAAGCCTCTCATCTAAAACTACATCATAGCAGAAGGCTCCAGCGATCACTGTAAATCCAACCAAAATAAAACACAAAGTCAGATCTGTTGGGGTAGAAAGTTACCAATTTGCAACAACTGAATATTTTAACCATAAAATGAAGGGTTAGCAATCTCTCCCAACTCTACAAATTATAGAAATGTTACCAGTATCCCATGTGATTGCCAGAGTTCTACCAACTTTCCTCCATCCAGAAAATTAACTAGTTTTGTATTTAAAATCATTATTGAGATTTTCAAATATTTTTGGTTGTACACACGTCTACATGTTTTTAAAATGTGATCCTAGTACACATACTATTGCAAAATCCTAGTTCTAGCAAAATTACAAAAAAATATAAACTCTTTCATCTGCCCAAAATGATGGCCCTCTCCAAAGCCATGGCCATTTCTGGTGACAGAGTACAACCTAAGTTGTACTGTAGCTTTCTCCAGAATTCTATTTATACTCCCATTTCCTCATCCTCCACATGTTCAACTTGGAAATAAATGCTTCAAGTGGTAAGAAATAAACACAGAGACAATTAAATTACATGAAATTCACATTCAAGAGAAATATTCTCTTCTAATTCTATTACATTAATTAGTGACTTCCATAATTAAATAGGATGGATTTTGTTGCCCACAACAAATGGAATGTAGATATGATGGTAATTTATATTACATAAAAATTATGAATGAACTCTGTACAACAGCAAAGATGGGTACCAAAATTGAAATTCAAAGATTACAAAAAGTACATTTATATTTATATGTGTACATTACCAGGCACTTCTGGAGCTCTGACCAAACTGACCAAGTATTCGTCTTTGAATGCCCTCTCTATCACACAGCCCATCATCATGGCACAAGACCGCCAATAAGCCTGGAAAAACGAATGTACAAAGATTCACTGAGATCTATTCAACATGAACATTTAGGTTGATTTGACTTGGGTAACATTCCTCAAATATCTGTCCGTACTCAGCACATAGCAATAATGACCATCAACTCATAACACTATCTGTACCAAACTAAAACCACAAAAGAATGAACACCAATCTCACGTTGTTAGCAATGTTTCTGTGCAAGACATCAGACACTATGTTCATCAACCAATATTATCTGGTAGTAACTTTACTTTTCACCCAGGATAAAGTTAACCTGTTAATAAACATATGCTATAGTAAAATGAATCTATTAATATATACCTGTCTATAACATATATAAACCTGGAGGGAAAACTCAACTTTCCAGTATTATTTATGATCACTATCCTACACCTAACATCATGTACATCACTCACATTAAACATACTGATAGCCAAGCAACCTCATTCCCCAGCCCTCTTTCATCCACAGACACCCTCACAGAGCACCGTGCGGTGACCTTGTCCGAGTCGTAAAGAGGCATGAGTCCCGCACACCTGCCCACTTTACGCCCCATACAGACACTAGTACAGCTGAGCACTGGACTTTTGTCAGCCCTTTTCCACATTCGAGGGCAACAGTGGGCTCACCGGGCTGTGCTCCGGGACATATCCCACACAACCACATACCCCACTAAAAGCACGTATGAACACGGCTTTGAGGGCAAGCAGCAACATGTACTTCTTTATTTAAGTGACATACACGTTTGTAATGTCTGGTGAACTCCAGAGATAGAATGCCTAGCTTCAAATCCAGGCTCCACTTCCTAAACGGGTAACCTTGCTCAAGCTAGTGAACCTCTCTTTGTCTCAGTTTATTTACCTGGAAAATTGGGATAATAGCACCTATTTTACAGGATTTTTATGAGAATGAAATGAGTTAATACCTATAAATCATCTAAGACAGTACCTGATACATAATAAATATTCAATGTTGGCCATTACTATTGTCTGTCATTTTCTCATTTATGTATTTCATTTTGATAAATATTATTAAATACCGACTATATGCCAGTTAAGGACAGAGGCCCATAGGGACATGATCCCTGTCTTCACAGAGACAAATTAAACTTAATATTGTACTTAGAATTTAAATTAAAATATTGTATCTAGAGACATTAGCCAAGTGCTGTGAGGTTCTAGAGGAAAGAGATTAATTCCAACAAGCAGCAGCTAAGGAGGTTCTCCAAAGCAGATGGCATTTTAAAAGATGATCAGGATTTTAATCAGAGGAAAGAAAATACTCAGAGTTGAAGGAAGAGCATCAACAAAGGCAAGTAAGCTAGCACAGGATAAATTATGACCAAGTCCTCTAGTGTAGCCGGAGCCAAGAGGAAGTGGAAAGGCGCAGTGGGAAGTGAGGCTCGGAGGTAGGCGGAGGTCAGATCACAAAGGTCAGTTCCTGGAAAGTCATGTGAAGTTATGCTGGCAAGTTCTTTAGAGGTAAGTGACATGAACCTTAGTCACGTCACTTAATAAAACTCTTAAGAAGGCTTTAGTATTAAAAAAAAAAGGGGGGGGGGTCGAAAGCAGAGTTAAGAAGTTCTTGAAATAATCCAGAGACAATGTCCAAAGACTGCATTCCAGCAACAGCAGGGGAATGAAATCACTCACTATACAGAGGGCCATCAGTAAGTGTCAACTGAACAAAGACATAAACGTAAAAGGCACGCCACATCATTTCCTCAAGTCAAAATACAGAGAAACGGATGCTGCTGGTATTACCTAAATTATGAAAATGCCTAATCTAACAAGTAAAACACAATCTAGTAGAGGACATTTGACCGTGGCTATATCTGCACATTTCATATTCCTCAGAAAATGTATTTTCCTAAAAAGGAGGAGAAAACACTGGGTGTGAGGGAGGGGGAAGGAGAATATGGAAACAGGAATACCTTATTAACTTCTCCTGGATCACGATCTTTGAAAGTAAGAAACTGAATTTCACAGGGCTTGGTCAAAGGCTTATACATGTCCCACGGCTGTCCATCCACAAGAGCCAGAATGGACTTCTTGCAGTACCACCCACTTAAATCTAGAAATTTAAAATAAACTGAAGGTTAAAATCTAACAAAATTCAAAGTGAGACACTACATGTTTAAGTGCTACATTATGAAATAAGACAATAAAAGGCAAGATTCTGCAAGCTGTCTTTTTTTTT
>PVJC01012733.1:0-39176 GCA_004026665.1 Murina feae | reverse complement strand
GAAGGGCTCAGCTTCACTTTCCCTCCTGCCGCAATGGAAAGGGCTGTTTACTCAGGTCCGTGAGTGGCGGCCGCCATGTTGGCTGGGCTAATTTGCATACAGCCGCTCTGATTGGCTGGTGGGCGTGGCTTACCCTGTCTCGGAGAAACGGTTAATTTTAATATTTCGCTTTTATTAGTTTAGATATATATATATATATCCATTTACACTGATACTTTTCTCAGTATTCTGTGTTTATCAAAACTTATGTTTTTATTCAACATAATGGGACCTTACAGAGTTAAGGTTCAGGAAATTTGAATGTCATAGATGAACAGAGATTGATAATTTGTTTGACTTTGACAAATTATCTTTTCTAGTTCTATAAGAAAGTTCTGATGTTAACTAGCCTATCACTCTATCTCTGATTAAATCCTTTTAAAGAGGTGAAAAACAAATTTTTGCCTTTTTAGTCATTGGTGGTTGAAGGAATTTTTCCTTCAAACAGGAAAGTCAAGTAGAGTTTTTGCTTAGTTTGGTTAATTATTAATAAATAAATGAGTAAATTAACTAGTGTGTATTGACATGTATATCAACATGAACATTTTCAAAATAATTTCCTTAATAACTGATATCTGTAATATCTTCTCAAAATATATATCTATTTAATATAATATTTATTGTATTATGATATTTGGTCACATTTCAAATGGTAGTTTAATTTGGCTAAATTCCAATTAAAATGAATGAAGACTATTTTATTTTATTACTTGTATTTGCTCATACACATTTATTATTTGCTTTCAGAGAAGAGAGAAATGTCATATAAGTAGGTGCCTGGCATTTCAGTCTATAATCTGTCATTGATAAGATAAAAGCAAGACTCAAATATGTACACAGGTTGCATAATGGAAGCCCTCGCAGGGTTCCTGAAATTTGAGAGGAACAAGGTGCTGCCATTTGATAACAAAACCCAGAGTCTGGAGGGAATAAAATATCTTAATCAATGTATGTTCTCAGATCGAGGCAGAAACAATTCTTGAAAAGTTCATTGTAGGGAGGTTATAGCAGCATCTACATCCACAAATTGTACACTAAATGGAAATAAAAAACTCCAGTTTGAAGGATTTGGTGAACCATTGCTGTCTTTGGAGAGTGGCCACAAAGAGCTGAGCATGACCCCAGACTCAATGCCATCAATGAAATGGGGATCTCAGTTCCTGTAACTGCAGAGAACAAAATTCCACCAATAACAAGAATGAGCCTGGAAGAGGACCTTGAGTTCCTCAGGAAAACACAGTCAGTACACATCTTGATTTCAGCCTTGAATACATAAACCCACGTGAGCCCGCCTGGACTCCTGATGCGCAGAAACTGTGAAATAATAAGTGGATGTTGTCTTAAACTCCTTTCTTTGTGATCATTTATTTTGTAGCAATGGAAAGCTAATACAGATTTTGGTACTGAGAGAGTTAACATGAAAGATACCCCCAAAAGTAAAAAGGGTTTTTGGAATCAGGGCGTGAACTGTTAGAGGCTGTTAGAATTTTGAAGAGCATGATAGAAGCGGTGCAGTTTGCTTTGCAATGACTGTTAGAAGTAAGGACACTCCAAATACTGCTGGTGAGGGCTTAGAAGGAAGTGAGAACATGTACTGGAAACTGGAGGAAGAGAGATTCTTGTTAGGTCTCCGTGGGAAGTTTAGGAAAATTACCTTCGGTAGTGAGCAGAACTTGTAAATGATGACTTGGAATATCGATTGAGTTGAGATGGTTTCTAAGCCAAGTTTTGAAGGTGAGACCTGGTTTCTTCTTTCTACTTCTAGTAAAATGTGAGAAGAGGGAAAGAAATTGAAGAAAGGACTGTTACACCCAAAGGAACCAGGACTTGATTTGGGACAGAGGGAAAGCTGTGGGGTGGCTGTGAAACCTTTTGCTTCAACACTGGAGAGAGAGAGGAAAAAAAAAAAGCCAGAGGTATTCAATCACAAGAGGTGAAAGGTGTGCCTCACAGATCCTAATCAAAGCAGGCAGCCTCCACTAAGCTTACTGGCAGTGCCCCTCGGCCATCTCAGCTAAAGCCCAAAATAAAAATGGAATTATTCCCCCCCCCCAAAAAAAGAAAATCTGTGGATGAGCGTTTTGTCTAATAGAGTGAGCTCCCCTGAAATCCACATAAAGCTACAAGGTGCTTGGTGATTCTTTGTCACCAGGAGCACTGCCAGCTGGGACTAAAAAGGGACAGAAAGCATCTGACATAAAAGGAGACTCTCAGCATCCCACAATCTCCTGCAGGAAACGGGCTGATAACACCCCTCATGAGAAAGGACTGCCTGAATTCTCACCGTCACCATTTTGGACATCTCTTGTGATACAAGCTGCTGATGCATGGGTTTTACTGCCAGTCTCCCACCCGATGATAAGCTGCTGAAGGGCAGGGACCACGCACACTGCTTACTGTACCATCCACCCCACCCATTACCCTTGGCTTGTAATGCCTCAGCAAGAATGTTGAATACATAAATGTACCATGACTAATACAGACAACCACATAACTACTTTTATAAAAAGCCACCTTCTTTAATATACCCAGAACATGATATTTTCATTTCAATTCAAATGATCATATCTTCCCATCCCACACAAATCTGCTGCTCTTCCTGGATTTGCTCTTACTGTTCGGCTACATTATCCACCTGGTTGCCCAAGACGGAAACCTAGGAATCACCCTACACGTCTTGCTTTTCTTACTCTTCATAGTAAACTCTACTTTTTTTCTCATTTCTATCTTTTATATCTGTCCTTACTTCTGCTTCTCATCGTTACTGTTTAGTTCAGATTCTCATCTCTCCTGGTCTTCCTACTTCAGTCTCAAACTCATGCATTCCATCTCCCACACTATTGCAAAATAATCTGTGGAATACAAACAGCTGACATCTTGCTCCTTTATTAATGTTTTTTAATTGGTTGCCTCTAACCTATTTACAGCCTTTCCTGTTAGGGCCCCTCGCTGGCAGTCCACACTACCTCTTGCCTTTTTTTCCCCTGTATGCTTTGTATACAGTAAATTATTCAAGCTCTTGATACTTCCATGCCTGCAGAGGTATTCTCTATAGAATTCTTCCTTCTCACATCTTGGACTCACCAGAAAAACTCTTACATTTCAGCTTTAAGTTTATTTGTGAAACCTCTCCTAATTCCCCCAGCAGTCTGAGCTCTTCTTCCAGGTATGTCTGTACCATTAAAGCAATTGCATTGTGTTTATCTATTTTGCTATTAGACCTTTTGGGGACACAGTTTTTTCTTTTAATGCATGCTTTAAAATCTGGTGGAGGCCTGCCAGCATGGCTCAATGGTTGAGCATTGACTTATGAACCAGGAGGTTACGGTTCAATTCCTGGTCAGGACATATGCCCTGGTTGTGGGCTCGGTCCCCAGAATGAAGTGTGCAGGAGGCAGTAGATCAATAATTCTCTCTCATCATTGATGTTTCTCTCTCTCCCTCTCCCTTCCTCTCTGAAATCAATAAAAATAGAAATAAATTTTGAAAACAATATAGCAGGATGTATTTCATACAGTCATTCAATAGGCACATGATAAATTCTTATGGAAATGAATTGAGAAATAAATTAATTTGAATTATAGGCTATGAACCTCTTCTTAAATTTTTAGTCATATATTCAATTGTCAAATCATCGCTTGTGGCATAAAAACATTATCTTTATTTACTGCAAAGGAATAGCCATGAATAATGATTATACATTAAAAATAATAAAGCCAGAATTTCAATTTCCTTTAGTAATAAAAAGTAAAATTTGTAACCAACACCACACATAGAATCCTAAATTTTGCCTAAATGTATTATTTCATTAAATTAAGAAAACAGCACAGCATTCTGTAGTTTCTAAATATGACATCTTGAAACATATTTATGTTTGTTTTCAATGATGAGGACAAATGAGTTGGCTTTTTTCAATAATGATTAACATCAGATTTTCATCTAAATGTCCTTAAAATCTGCAACTGTTAAAGTGAAAGGATGAAGGACTGTCTGTCCCTGGAATGATATGTAAATTTTGTGTTCTTAACATAAAATATATCAAATAATAAGAAGTATTATACTTCAATACAAAATTGAGTATATTTTATACTATGACCATTGAATTAGGCAATATCCTATCTGTGGTTCCCACTTTATAGACCAGTAATACTCAAGTAATTTCAGAGTATTAACAAATTCCATATATCTTACTATCATCAAATTATAATCTTTATTTCTACACAATAGCTAAATTTAAGTTCATTTCACATTCTGCTTTTCTTTGGTGATATTTAATACTGGATCTCTGATTACTACTTTGTAATTTTTTCTGCATAAAGTTTTCATCCTGCTGTAGTGTCCCCTGCAGGAGACAGTGGCACACCATGGCTAGAGCTGGCCTGCTCAGGGCAGAGACCTCCTGGGCATATCACTATGCTAATTCCTATGAATAAAGTGGGTTTGTTTTGTTTTTGTTTTTAAAGAAAGACTATTATTATTATTTTTTAAAATAAATCCCATTTAGCTAACAAAAGATTCTGTGGTCAGTGAACTGTGTTGACTGAGGAAACATTAAAATCGAATAATTCTAATGGACTCAGGACACAAGGACAGCCTGTAGGAACTATTCTAGTGATCTGGTTCGTATGGTGCTGAGGTTCGTTGTGAGAGTTTTGCACAGAGTACATGCCTAAAGAATATGCTAGCACATATATACCTTCTTTAAAAATGTATATTTCTGCCCTGACCGGTTTGGCTCAGTGGATAGAGCATTGGCCTGAGGACTGAAAGGTCCCAGGTTCGATTCTGGTCAAGGGCATGTACCTTGGTTGCAGGCACATCCCCAGAAGGGGGTGTGCAGGAGGCAGCCGATCAATGTTTCTAACTTTCTATCCCTCTCCCTTCCTCTCTGTAAAAAATCAATAAAATACATTTTTTAAAATGTATATTTCTATTGTGGAAAAAAAAAAGAAGAAAAGGTAATTTCTCAATAAGACTTTAGAAGATGAATCACCCAGATGTAGTTTTCTTTTCATAAACTCACGGCATGGGGGAAATGGCAAAATATGCTTGATGAGCCATTGGAGTTTCCCCCATTATGTGCATTTATAATTTTTAAGTAACCTTTAGTTTGCAGATGCATTTAATTAAATCAGTGGGTTAGAAAATGAAACAATGAAAGCTACGCTTCACAGCACGACAGGCTCTGGATAAGAAAATGTACACAAGGCCCAGTTTGCTTTCAGTTACACACTTTTAAAAACATCATAACGAAACCCCTGCTACCTTTCCTTGATTCCTTTGGAAGTTTTCTGACTTTTGAGTACTCAATAGGAAAAACAGGAATTCAATATTTTCTTGTTCTTGCATTTGAACTCTATTTTCTTACGTCATCAATAAGCATATTTTTATTTTCTAAAGAAACATGTTAAATATGATCCGCACACTACAAATACAACTGAAATTTAAAAGCACTTTTACAGTGATGTCATCATAAACAGCGTAGCCACTCGAAGATGAAGACATGATGTGTTCCCAGTTGATCTTCATGACTCTCCCTCCTTTTGGCTCAAGCAACTTCCTAGGGTGCTCTGATGTCTACAATCTTATCTTCCAGTTCTAGGCCAGACATACTTTTCAGTAAGTGTTGTCAAACCTTTTGCTTTATAATTAATTTCTTTAATTTATGCATGTCTACAGTAAGAATAACATTTACACTATTGGTGCCAATGTGCTAAAAATCGAGGGCCATCTCTAGGGTTATCATTATTTTATCTCTCTCTATCCCAGCACAATGTGTCCATTTGTATCTCGGCTTTTGGAAGCAAAAGAGGAAAATGAAACAAACATTGGCACAGAGGGTAAATCTCTGTGCCAACCTCCATTCAAATACATCAATGTCATCAACCCAACACCAGGACTTTCCAGTAATCTAGGTTGTTTGGGAGAACCAGGGAAGATAGTGTGGAAAACAACTTGGGTAGATGGGAGTTTTCAAAGACTAGAATGTGGATTGCCATCTTTGGCCAAGAGAACCACTGGTTTACTTTATCTTTAAACTTTAGTAGTAACTCATCTAAATGCAGATATACAATCAATTATTTTTTGTTGCAAGTTGTATTCAGATTATTCAATATAATTCAGCATTTTTTTTTAACAAGGTCTGTGTTATAAAACACCATTTCCCATCTTAAACTTAGGGAGGCTCATTTCCTGGTTTCCAATTGCTAATTTTACTTGTTTACAAGAGATAGGCCATTGAGACTTCTTTTTACTCCCTTTTTTAATTGACTTGAATACATAGCGAAGAAAAGGCCAGAGAGGTTAAAATGGTGGTTTGTATTTTCTTATTTCCTCTTGCTCCCACTTTACTGCAAGCAATTTCCATGTTATTAGAGAAATGTTTTCACATTGGGATGATTTTGTTGTGTGAAATAACACTTACATTTATCTTATCATACTTTAGAACTTCACTGAAAATATTTCAGTTATATCATTGTTAGAGATTTTTCATTCTCTAGATTAGAAAGGAGAAACCCAAAATTCTTTGAAGATCACATCAAGAAAACACTTTAAGTAGGATTGGTAATAGGGTTAAATGAATGATGCAATGTGTTTGAAAAAGGGGGGAAAAAAGATCGCAAACCAGTTTCCAGTGACTTCTTTTAATGCCTGGGCTACAACACTGAGAATTTAATTGAGCAAACTTTTCCTTTCTCCCTGCCTTTAACTCCAATTTTATTTACAAATAAAATGAAACTTAATATCATTATTTGGAATTATTCTTAATATAAAGCAAATGGGGTCATAAGCTTACTTTAATTAAAAACCTGAACTAGGCGGATTCTATTAAATTAGATTTCACAGGATAAAACTTTATGAAGTTTTCATTTCAACTCATGAGAAATGTAAATACCAGATGGAAGCTTATGACTCTTAAGCTTCAGGATTCTTCCCTTGAACACGGGCCCTTTCTAAGGCTCCGTCCCTATTTATTTTTTGAGTAACATTGACTATTTCTATGAGGAGAGTTACTATATTGACAACATGGTTTGTACCAGGGGAAGGTGTTATGTTTTTTTTTATCAGTCTCCTATACTTTAATATTTTCTATTATATACTATTTTTTTCAGAGTATCTATCTCTTTTATCTCATAGATGCTATTAAATTTTTCTTCATTTGGCAATTACATTTTTTACTTAAAAAAAATCAACTTTAACAGAAAATAATTTGCATATTATAAAATGCACAGATCTTAATTGCACCACATTGACAAGTGTATTTACCCAGGTAACCATTCCCACCGTTAAAATACGGAACAAACATTTCCATTACTTGGAAAGGTCTATCAGAGCCCCTCCGTGCAATAACATCCCTGTCTCAGGTAAGCAATTTGATTTATTTATTTCTATTTATTTTTAAAAGACTATATTTTAGAGCACTTTTAGGTTCACAGCAAATTTGAGAGAAAGGTATTTCCATAAACCCCTTCCTCCAACATGCATAGTCTCCCCATTTCCAACATTGGGGAGTCCATAGTTTACTCTAGGGTTCATTCTGAGCATGGTGCATTCTATGAGTCTGGACAAAATTATAATGACATGTATCCATCATTATAGCAATATATACACTAGAGTAGTTTCACTGACCTAAAAATTCTCTCCTATCTACATATTCATTACCCCCTCCCACACGCTTGGCAATCACTAATCTTTTACTTTACTTTGCCTTTTAAAGAATCAGACAGCCTTTTTAGCTTGGCTTCCTTCACATAGTGATATGCATTTAAGTTTCCTCCATGTCTTTTCATGGCCTGATCGCTCATTTACTTTTAGTGCTAAATAATATTTCATTGTCTGATATGCCACAGCTTATTTATCCATTCACTCCTGAAGAACATCTCAGTTACTTCCAAGTTTTAGCAAATATGAATAAAGCTGCAATAAACATCTAAAACATCTATGTGAAGGTTTTTATGTGGCCATATGTTTTCAACTACCTTGAGTAATTTGGCAATTACTTAATAGAGGAACTTTCAACTACATGAAATATTGTGTTAACAAACACCAAGAGTGTGATGATGGATTGTATGGTAAGAGTAAGCTTAGTTTAGTACAGTCCTCAAAACTGTCTTCCAAAATGTCTGTGCTATTTTGCATTCCCACCAGCAATGAACAAGAGTTTCTGTTGCTCCATTTCCTCATCAGCATTTGGTGTTGTCAGTGTTTCAGACTTGGGTCATTCTAATAGGTGTATAGTGGTATCTCTTTATTGTTCTCATTTAAATTACCCTGATGGTATATGACGTGGAGCGTCTTTTTATGTTTATTTGCTTGGATCTGATAGAGTGAGGGGTTGGATTGAAGAATCTTTAAGGTCTCTTCCTACAGGCGTGTTTCTGCCTTTTGGATGATGAATATAATGGGCAAGGCCATCTGTCCCCAGGGGGCTGGCTGGTGCCCCTGATCAGCCTTCTGTCCTAAGAGAAGTGAATATAGGGAGTCGCCCAGGTTGGTGAGTTGCAGGTCACTTCTCCACTGCGTCTGGAAGAATTCCTGGTTCGGTCTGTTTCTATAACCCTTTTGTAAAAGTTATTCTCTCTGCAAAAGGTGAAGCTTCACTCCCTTTTTCTGACCTTTCCGGTTCGGTTAAAATGTGCCAGTGAATTCGATTTCTCTCTTTCCTTTTTTGAACTTGGTTTCACTCACCTCCTAGTGCTGCCTATTTACTCCCCTGCACTGCTCGGAGGAGATCATGTAAGATGATCCACCACTTTGGGGAAACATTTTGGCATGAAGAGTCACAATGCTTAAACATATCCATAGACTTTTATCTTTCTTTTCTTTTTTAAAATTTTATTTATTGACTTAGAGATTGAGGAGGTGGGGGTGTGGTGGGGAAGAAAGAGAAAGAGATGGATTTGTTGTTGCACCTACTTATGCATTCACTGGTTGATTCTTGAATGTGCCCTGACCATGAATCAAATCAGAAACTTTAGCACATGGGACTATCTCAAACCAACTGAACTACCTGGCCAGGCCAGGGCCACAGCCTTTATCTTATAATCACACGTCCATTAATCTAGCTCAAGGACATAATTTTAAATTCTGTTAAAGATTCAGGCATAAAGATGGTCATTATCAAGTTGTATAATTTATAGTTGTGAAAAATTGGAAGCAATCTAAATGTCCAGAATAGGGGAATGGTTAAGGCTTAGTATATTGAGACGACGAAGTACTGTGTTAACAAATAGCATTATAGGGTTTAAATAAAACTTGGGGTCTGCTTAATTTGCAAAATGGCAAATAGAAAGTGTGAGATACGTAATTGTATAATGTGATTTCAACTCTGTACACACACAAAAAATGTATTTCATAAGATATACATCAAAATGTTAACGGTGATATTTCTGGATGCTATGATTGAATTTTGCTTATATTCATCTATTTTTTTATTATAAGCTTTTATTGGCAGAATAAAAATATCATTCAAGTATTAAAATAACAAAAATCAAGATTATACTCACCTCGGTATTTGTGGGGATGCTTCTGTAGAAGCTGTTCATGGTTTGTTGAGCTGTATTAGTACGCTTTTCAAGTTTTCTGCCAAAGATGTCTTAAGATTCATCAACTTCTTTCTCCTCGTGACATTGAAGACTGGAGCTTTCCCTATTGTATGGAAAAACAACCATCAGCGCTTGAAGTTTTAATTAATCGTAACACTTTGCAGCTGTTATAGGAAACTCAAGCATCAAAGTAAATTTAGCGTAAACTAGAGGAAAAACTGTGATGTGGGTGGTTTTTCTTCTTCAGCACCCTACCTCTTTCTCATGACTCATCCAACTTTTATTAGCAACTGCTTTCTCAGTCGATTCCAGTGGTTCTCAACCTTCTGGTTCTTTAAATACAGTTTCTCATATTGTGACCCAACCATAAAATTATTTGTGTTGCTATTTCATAACTGCAATGTTGCTACTGTTATGGATCACAATGTAAATATCTGAGATGCAGGATGGTCTTAGGCGACCCCCGTGAAAGGGTCATTCGAACCCCAAAGGTGTCGAGACCCACAGGTTGAGAACTGCTGGATTCCTCTGCCTATCTAGCTGCTGTTGGCTTCTTTCTGGACCTACGGGAAACTTCCCTTCTCTAAGTAATACCTATTTTCCTGCTCTTCTGTCTCGTCACCTCTCCAATTCCTTTTCCACTAAAAATTATTTGTCTTTTTGATTTCTTCATTGTCTTAATATTTGCTAAAGTAAATGCATATATATGATGGATTAGATGCTACCTACTCCAAGGTAATGGATTTATAAATTAATATTTACTCTGCAGTTTTTCTAAATGAGAAAATACACATAAAACCACTACCGTAGCCCCTCCCTCCATCCTCAATTTTGCTTTCCGCAAACTCAGTTACCAGCCTTCAACCATGGTCTGAAAATATGAAATGGAATACTCCAGAAATAAACAATTCAGGAGTTTTAAATTGCATGCCGTCCTGAGGAGCGTGATGAGCTCTCGCAGGACCTGAGGAGACCTGACCCATCCATTCGCAGCGCCTCCAGCTGATTTAGGTGCGGTCGCAGCTGTTGGCCACATAGCAGCCGCCTTGTTCTCTAGCTGACCGTCTGGGGATCTCAGCGCTCGTGTTCAACGGACCCTTGTGTTCCTTCGCAATGGCCCAACGTGTAAGAGCAGGGATGCTGGGGGTTCTGATACGCCGAGGAGAAGCTGTAAAGTGCTTCCTTAAGTGAAAGGTGAAAAGTTTTCTACTTAACAAGGAGAGAAAAAAGTCATATGCCGAAGTTGTTAAGACCTATGGCATGAGATTGCGATTAAGGAAAAAGAAGTTCGTGATACTTTTGCTGTTGCACCTCCGACTGCCAAAGTCATGGCCACAGTGCATGATTCAGCTGAGTTAAGATGGAAGGGGCATACCTTTGTGGGTGGAAGACATGAACGGGAAATGTACTCTGATTGACTGCAACGTTTTGCACCTGAAAGCAATGAGCCTGTGCAGAGACTTCAGCAAGGGAGCCCTGAATCTGGTGAGCCCAGGCATCTGCTGCCGGTAAGGGGTGGCTACACAGATTCAGGAAGAGGCTTTCCTTTTGCTCGTCTCACATCAGCACGAGGAGAGGGGTGAGTACAGTCCTGTGAGATACTTTGAGAGAGAGAAACCATATTCACATAACTGTTATTACAGTACTAGGGGCTCGGTGCACAAAATTTGTGCACAGCGGGAGGGTGGAGGTCCCTCAGCCCAGTCTGCCCCCTCTCACAGTCTGGAACCCCTCAGTGGATGTCCTATGATGGTCCTAGTCTGCCAGGCGCCTTTTGTGTGTGTGTGTATGTGTGTGTGTGTCGCCACTGGGGACCTGCCCCCAGCCGCATCTGAGGCTCCAAGCAGTCCTCCTGTGTGTGTCTACCTGCTGGGAGCCTGCCCCTAGGCACACTGTGGAGGCTTGGAGCAGGCACCCCCCCATGTTGATCTCTCAGACTCTTGCCCTCCCCTGCATGTTGTTCTCTTTTTTGAGCTGTGGCCAGGGCTGGGTGCTGCCTGACTCCCAAGCTTGCCTACTGCCCATCTTCCTCCAGTCACCAGAAAGCAGGGAAAACCCCGCCTTGTGGTCAGGCCAGCCTTTTCCTGCTCCCTGATCTCCAGAAGTGGTCTGGGGAGCCACCAAGCAGGCCCCCAGCCCCCAAGAGCTTGCTTTCCTGCTCCCCAGTGCCCCCCAAAGGGCCTGGGGAGCTGCCAAGCAGGCCGCCAACTCTTTCCTACTCACTGGTCCCCTGCAGCCTTGCTTTCCTGCTCCCTGGTGCCCCGCAAGGGGCCTGGGAATCCCACCAATCAGGCCACTGACCCCCCACTGCCTCTTTCCCGCTCCCCGGTGCCCCTCAAAGGGCCTGAGAAGCCGCCAAGCAGGCCGCCAACCCTGCCACCTCTTTCCCACTCACGGGTCCTGGGTCCTGCGCTGTTCTGCCCTGCAGCCGCTCTGTGCACTCAGGAGGTCCCTCAGCCCGGCCTGTGCCCTCTCACAGTCTGGGACCCCTCTGGGGATGCCCACCTGCTGGCGTGCCTGACCAGCCTGGGTGAGAGGCTGATGGCTGTTTGCAGTCTGGCCAAGCCCCCTAGGAACATCCCTCACCCCACTGGGTTGTGGCCAGCGTGGGTGATGGGCTGATTGGCACTTTCAGGCTTTAAGGCTGCCCACAGCTCCCATTGACCCAATGTCCCAGCAAGGCTGGCTGGATGCAGGTTTCTGAGGTTTGTTTATCTCCTATAATTGATGCTGTTCCTTTAAGCCGGGGCCTCGACATGTAATGAAGCCTCCTCTCTGCTTCACCTCACCTCACAGCATCTATAATGACACAATGTTGTTACTCACGTTGTTATTCTTAGACTCAGGCCCAGCCTGCTGGCCTGCTGTTTCCTTCAGCTCCTGAGGATTCTATGATTTATACGTTGTTGCAAACATGTT
Organism: Murina feae; assembly: GCA_004026665.1. Classification (NCBI taxonomy): domain Eukaryota; kingdom Metazoa; phylum Chordata; class Mammalia; order Chiroptera; family Vespertilionidae; genus Murina; species Murina feae. The sequence continues at coordinate 26,673 of PVJC01012733.1, read as the reverse complement.
GCAAACATGTTTTGCTTTGAGGCAAAGATAAGCGAGCCAGCGCACAGACAGTTTCACTTTCACTCCTGCCGCAATGGAAACTGCCATTTACTCTGTGAGTGGCGGCTGCCATGTTGGCTGGGCTAATTTGCACACAATCGCTCTGATTGGCTGTTGGGCGTCACGAAGAAATGGTCAATTTCAATATTACGCTTTTATTAGTTAAAATGTTGTTATAATTGTGCTATTTGATTATTAGTTATTGTTAATCTCTTACTGTGCCTACTTTATAAATTAAACTTTATCATAGGTGTGTATGTACAGGAAAAACATAGTATATAGAGGGATCGGTACCATTCAGGGCTCCAAGCATCCACTGGGGTTCTTGGAATGTATGCTCAAAGGTAAAGGGGGATGACTGTACCTACATTTTATTTATTTATAAGAATTCTTTTTCTTGGGTCCTGCCAGGTAGCTGAGTTGGTTAGAGCATCATCCTGATATACCAAGGTTGCAGCTTTATGTAAGGCACATGTAAGAACTCAGCTAATGGCCCTGACCAGTTTGACTCAGTGGAGAGAGCGTTGGCCTGTGGACTGAAAGGTCCCAGGTTTGATTCCGGTCAAGGGCATGTACCTTGATTGCAGGCACATCCCCAGTAGGAGGTGTGCAGGAGGCAGCTGATTGATGTTTCTAACTCTCTATCCCTCTCCCCTCCTCTCTGTAAAAAAATCAATAAAATATATTTTTTAAAAAAGAATCCAAATAATGAATGCATAAATAAATGGAACAACACATCAGTGTTTCTCCTCTCTATCTTTTTAAAATGACAATACAAATATTATATTTCTAAAAACTAATATTAAGGAATAAAACCTCTTTAAATATGTTATCTTATTACTCCTCTGCTCAACATCTTTCGCTTTGATGTTGTCATCTATAGCAAGGGTCAGCAAACCTTTTCTATGAAGAGCCAGATAGTTAATGTTTCCGAATTGCAGCCCACATATTCTCTATCATAATTACCGACCCTGTGTGCAGAGGGAGAAAGCTTTCATGGGCATTACTTGAATGAAAAAAGCTGTGTTCCAATAAAACTTACAGAAGCAGGAGGTAGGTCAGACTTAGTCCATGGGCAAATGCTTACCAATTTTAGTGTATAAGCGAAATACTAGTCCACCAAACATGCAATTAATGGCCCTTACACATCTGTCATGCCCATTAACTCCTTTGTCTTTTTGTTCCAGATGTTCTTTAATGTTTAAAAATATACTCTCTCCTGTATTTCCTTTATTCATGCCTATATCATAGTACTTTCTTTTTACAGTTACTATCACTTTATTCTTTCATATTTTCCTCAGCTTCATTTAGGTAAACTGATTAAATAAAATTATGTATATTTATAGTGTACAATGTAATGATTTGATATACACTGTGAATTGATTATCACATCCATCACCTAACATAGGTACCATGTGTATGTATGAGTGTGTGTGTGTGGGGGGGGGGGGGGGGGGGGGGGTGAGGGGAAGGTGAGAATGCTTAAGATTTTTTTAAATTTTATTTTATTGTTTTAAATATTACAAATAGTAGTAAATATGTCTCCTTTTCCTCCATTGACCTTCCCTCTTGCCTCCCCTACCCCCAGCATGTGCCCTCACCTCCCTCCCCCACCAGTGTCTTGCGTCCATTGGCTATGCTTACATGCACGGATACAAGTTCTGCAGTTCATCTCTTATCACCACCACAATCCTCTCCTGCCTTCCAACCGTAGTTTGACAAGTCTGTTCAGTGCTTCTTTGCCTCTGTATCTATTTTTGTTCATCAACTTATAATGTTCTTTATATTTCACAAATGAGTGAGATCATGTGATATTTATCTTTCTTTGATGGGCTTCTTTTTTCTTAGCATAATGCTCTCCAGTCCCATCCATGCTGTTGCAAATGGTAAGAATTCCTTGTTTTTTTACAGCAGCCTAGTATTCCATTGTGTAGATGTACCACAGTTTTCTAACCCACTCATCTGCCGATGGGCATTTAGGCTGTTTCCAAATCGAGCATGCTTAAGATTTAATCTCTCTTAGCGCATTTTAAGTATATAGCACAGTATTATTAATTATAGTCACCATGCTGTGCATTAGATTCCCAGAACTTATTCATCTTATAACGGAAGGCTTTATCCCTTGAGCCGCATCTCCTCAGTTACCCCATTCCTGAGTCCCCTGGTAACCACCTTTTTGCTCTTTGTATGAGTTTGATATTTTTGTTTTAGATTCCACATGTAAGTGAGGTAATACAGTCTTTGTCATTCTCTGACTTATTTCACGTGGCATAATGTTTTCTAGGTCTATCCATATTGTCACAAATGGCAGGATTTCCTTGTTGTTGTTTTTTATTGTTAAAGAATATTCCATTATGTATCTGTGTGTATTCATAAATAACATCACATTTTCTTTATCCTTTCATCTGTCTATGCATACTTTGTCACCCTATTTTAGCTACAATGAGCAAGGGAATGCCAATATCTCTTAGAGACACTGATTTCATTTCTTTCGGATAAATATCAGAAGCAAAATTGCTGGATCATATGGTAGTGCTACTTTTATTTCTATGAGGAACCACCATACTGTTTTCCATAATGGCTGCACCGATTTACAATCTCAGCAACAATGTATAGGATTTCCTTTTTCTACATCCTCACCAATACTTGTTATCTCTTACCAGTTTGTTAGTAGCCATCCTCACATCTGATGATTAGTGAGGTTTAGGCCATGTTCCTGCCCCTTCTCGACCCCTAGTCTTACAGAGCGCCTCAGTATCCTGGGTGGAACAAGAAGTGAGCCTCTTGGTCAGCATCCCACATAGTGGGAAGCCAGATGCTTACACACTCTCACTTCCCTAGTCAGGAAAATTGCAGGCAAGGGCATCTCTCGTGGCACTGAGTTGTATTGCCTTGTGGTGGGTTGACATGAGTAAAGTAAAACTCTACCTCCTACTGTCTTCAGTGTATCTAGCCTCAGATTTCTTTTTTCTCCAGTGGTGTGCTGGAACTTCTTAGCTGGACCCTTAGACTCCTGAGAGATATTCTTGTTTGTGAGTGATTGTCAGATTGTCAGTGTTCTTTGGGATGAAGAGGATAGAAACCTCCTATCCCATCACCTTGCTGATGTCACTTTACACTCTTGATCAATCAGTTATAGAAGTAACTTTCAGGTTACACAAAGTCAAAAGAATAGACAGTGCATCAATGCAAAATCTCAAACTCCTATGAGTCAGTAAAAACTTGTATTATTTTATACTGCAATGAGCAAAAGATGCCATATTATAGCTAATATGGAGTGGTAAAGCTAATCTCTCTTGCCCATCAAATATATAGCTCGGTAATTAAAATGTTTGCTTCAATTAAAAATATCTGGTACTTTATACTCAGAAAAGATATGTAATTATTTGGAAGAACTATAAAAAGAAGGGACTACAGAACAACTTGAATTAGAACATCAATTAGGATTGCTTCATTGATTCTTTACTTAAAAAGATAAATGATCAGTTTATTTCTTCTGCATTTTCTGTAAAAGTTTAAAGAAATGAAAAATCATGGGAAGTTAGATAACATCGCTAACATACCTTTTGGCAAACTAACTAATGAAAATAACTTGGATGCGTAATTTGACTCTGATGTGCATAAATCAGTTTGAGGAAGTTGAGACTAACCATGGTCAACATAATTAAATTATTTTATAAATCTTGATGGTAATATAAAACAATAATATAGTGTAAAACACTATTCTAAATACTTGACATATATAAACTCATTCAAGTCCTCAAATAACCCCATTTGACAGTTGAGGAAAGCACAGAAAGTTGAAGTAGCCCAAGGTCACACAGGTCCCAAAATGCAGAGGCAGGACAGAAACAGAGACAGTCTGGCTGCAGCACTGTGCTTTGTTCTTCAGGTATATAAAACATGATGTATGCATACAGGAGTTAGCTTTAATTAATTATAGCAAATCAGTTTTAGACTTGCTGGAATTTCTTCCTGCCCTCATTCTCCATTGATGAGTTAATTGGAACTGACTTTCTGTGATATTGTTTACTGCCTTTTTTAATAGTCTCTGAGAACTTCAGATTCAGTGGAAGTTCTTATTCAAGTTCTAAGTGTGTTGGCATTCAAAGCTTTTGCACTGTACTTAGAATTTAGTAGATGTTCAATAGAATGTTTGTTGAATAGATGGATAAATGATAAAATGCAGGGCATAGTATTTAGATGTTTGAGAGGGCTCAATAACTAGAATCAAACTTTTCTGCTTAAAAACAAAACAAAACAAAAACACAAACAAAAAATCTTTCCTGCTCAAGTTCTGAGGTAATGGCAATAAACAGAAAAGATTCAGTGTTTGGAAGGTAAAATTTCACCCCTAATATTTCAAGCTGATATTGGAGAATATAGTTTATATCTTCTAACAGATATAAAATCTAAAAGCACTTAATCTCTTCTATTATCTATTGCTGTGCAAACATCTCAAGACTTGCAGCTTAAGCAACAATAAACTCTTATTATATCACTTTTCTAAGCATGAGGAATTCAGAAGTGGCTTAGCTGGCTGGTTCTTGCTCAGGGTCTCCTATGAGGTTGCAGTCAAAATGTTGGCTTGGGCTACAGCGGAAAGCTTGGTTGGGCCTCGAGGCTCTGTTCCTGAGAGCTCAGTCATATCTCTGACATGCAGGTGCTGGCTGTTGGCAGTAGGCCTCAGTTCCTTTCATCTGGGCCATTTGAATGTCTTTATGACATTGCCAGTTGGCCTCCCCCAGAGGGAATAATTCAAGAAAATGCAGGATAGAAGTCACAGTTTCTTCCATGGCTTTGCCTCTAATGTTACTCGGTGTCATTTCTGCATTATGTTATTGGTTTTACAAGTCAGACAGATTCCGTGTGGGATAGGATTGCATAACGGCAAGAAGACTACGGTGCATGAATCATGGATGGCCCAATTGGGTTCTGGCTGCCAAGCCTCCTGTCACTAGCTGTCTTGAACTGGGGCAGGCCTCCTCCGTAGGTCCCTGAACTTGCCACTGGGAGAACGCAGCAGAGCAGTAATTTTCAACGGATGTGGCATAAGAATTTTAAAACATGCAATACCTGACCTCTTTTCCTATAGATTATAGAATAAAAATATGACAATAGCCAACACAATAATAGCTGTCCAGTGTGAATGAATCAAAATCATACCTATTTTTCTTGTCAGATCAGCCCAAAATATGTTTTTGGTTTGCCACAGAATTTTAGTAATTAGTTTATGTGTGCCATGAAATGAAAAGGCTTGAAAATGATCGCAGTAGAGAAAATGCATGACTTTCTACAGAACTCACTACAAAAAAAAAAAAAAAAAGAGAGAGAGAGAGAGAGGAGAAGGGAGGCCAACCTATGTGGACCAACTTTCTTTCTCTAAACTCAACAATCTGATTAGCAATCCCAATTTGCCTGAAGCAAATTGAGGGAGAGAGTAGCAAGAGGCCAGGAGTGTCATAATGGGAGACTACATTAAAGGTGGGAAATAATAGTTCTATCACTAACGCTTCATGCAATTTTATGAGCATAAATCCTTTACGCAAGTGCCTTAATTCATAGTACTTTGTTGAAAATAATGACAATAATTGCCTAACTTTGTAAAGTTCTCTGTAGTTGAAAAGCTCTTTGCTAATTTCCTCATTTAATTTTATCAAAATATTATTATCCTCATTTTTTTAGGGGGGTAAAAGGAGTAAAATTAAAGTAACAGATCTAGTTTATAAGATGTGGTAATACTAAAGATAAAATTCATGTCAATTAAGCTCAGTGCTTCTGCCATTATATCTGGATGTCTCAGAATCTGTTTCAACATCTTTGAAACAGATGTTTCTCTCAGGGCAGGTAATGGAGACTGTCTGAGATAAATTTGAAAAAAGTAGCCTTGACTGTATTGGTAGAACTAAATAAAAGGTGACTTAAAACTTTGAAATACACTAGATCAAAATTTTAGAGTAAAATGGGGAGATAAAACACAGGAGTGTTTTGTTAAGCTCATAGTGGACAGAACTGATGCCACAAATCCTCCTCTTCAAATGCTGCTGAGATCATTTCTGTGTTCTGAGGCTAAATAAACAGATCAAGATAATTATTTTTTAGATACTGATTTAACCAGTGTAGTTAATTTTCCATGTTCCTCTTTATAGGAATTACTTTTTGATTTTAAATAACTTTTTATTTTTAAATTGCAATTGACATTCAACATTATATTAATTTCAGGTATACAACCCTGTGATTAGATGTTATACAAATTACTAAGTGATCACCTCAATAAATCTAATACTCATCTGACACCATACATAGTTATTATAACATTATCCTATATAATCCTATATAATAAAAGGGTAATATGCAAATTGGCCCTAACCACAGAACACTGGGAATGACTGGTCACTATGACACACACTGACCACCAGGGGGCAGATGCTCAATGCAGGAGCTGCCCCTGGTGGTCAGTGCACTCCCACAGAGGGAGCTCTGCTCAGCCACAAGCCAGGCTGACTGCTGCCAGCACAGCGGTGGTGGTGGGAGCCTCTCCTGCCTCCTCAGCAGTGCTAAGGATGTCCGACTGCAGCTTAGGCCTGCTCCCTGCTGGCAAGTGGACATCCCCCGAGGGCTCCCGGGCTGCCAGAGGGATGTCTGACTGCCAGCTTAGGCCTGATCCCCTGGGGAGCGGGCCTAAGCCAGCAGGTAGACATCTCCTGAGGGGTCCCAGACTTCGAGATGGCACAGGCCAGGTTGAGGGACCCCTCTGCCCCCAAGTGCACAAATTTTTGTGCACCAGGCCTCTAGTAATATAATAAAAAACTAATATGCAAATTGACCAAACAGCAGTCACTATAATGTGCACTGACCACCAGGGGGCAGATGCTCAATGCAGCAGCTGCCCCCCTGGTGGTCAGTGCATTCCCAGAAGGGGAGTGCCACTCAGCCAGAAGCCTGAGCAGGGCTCATGGCTGGTGAGAGCAGCAGTGGTGGTGGAAGCCTCTCCCACCTCCACAGCAGTGCTAAGGAATCCAGCAGTCAGACATCCCCCGAGGGCCCCTGGGGTGCGAGAGGGTGCAGGCCAGGCTGAGGGGACCCCTCCCCTCAGTGCACACATTTTGTGCACTGGGCCTCTAGTTAACTATATTCCCTATGCTGTACTTTATATCCCCATGACTATTCTCTACTAATTGTGTACTTCTTAATCCCTTCACCTTTTTTTTTTATCCATTCCCCCAATCTCCTTCTAATCTGGCAACCATCAAAACGTTCTCTGCATTTATGAATTTGTTTTTGTTCTGCTTGTTTCTTTGTTTTGTTTTTTAGATTACATATATGAGTGAAATCACATCACATCTGTCCCCCTCTGCCTGACTTATTTCACTCAGCATGAAACTCTCAAGGTCCACCCATGTTGTTGCAGATGGCAAGATTTCATTATTTTTTATGGCTGAGCCATATTCCATTGTATATGGAATACTTCTTGTTTATCCATTCATCTGTTGATAGGCACTTAGGTTGCTTCCATATCTTTGCTATTGTAAATAAGGCTGTAGTGAACATATGGATGTATATGTCTTTTTGCTTTATTGTTTTGGGTCTATTTGGATAAATACCCAGAGTGGAATTGCTGGGTCTTTGTTTGTCTCTTGCTGTAGAGGCTTTGTTTTAAAGTATAAGTATTATTAGTAATAGCTACTAGCTCTGGAGAATGAAAGATGAATACACTATGTTTTATATTTTAGTTGCCTATATTATTTTCTTAAACTAATTTACCCAGTGCCCCAAAACATGTAATGAGCATATTCCATAGATACTGATGTATATACTTAAGATGTAGATATGGTCCAGCTGGTATGGCTCAGTGAATGAGCATCGACTCATGAATCAAGAGGTCATGGATTTGTTTCTGGGTCAGGGCACATGCCCATGTTTAGAGCTCAGTATTTCTCTATCCCTCTCCCTTCTTCTCTCTATAAAATCAATAAAAAATATTAGAAATATATTCAACCAGAGAATATTGAACCAGGTGTTATGCTGAGGGCTGGACACTCAGTGGTGCCCAAAGCTAATGGATCCCTGATTCTGACAGCCTATAATTGACTTGGGGAGGGTGCCATCAAATAAATAACTTATTAGATGATAAAAAAAACAACTGTGGTAATGACTCACTATTAACTGAATTTGCGCTATAAATGCCCCCCCCAAAAAAAAAAATTCATATGTTGAAGATTTAACCGCCACCACCATCATTGTATTAGAGATAAGGCCTTTCAGGAGATGATTAAAGTTAAATAAGGTTATAAGGGTGAGGCCCTAATCTGATAGGACTGGTGTCCTTACAAGAAGAGAAAGAGACTCCAGAGCTCTTTCTTCACCTTGTGAGGACACAGGGAGAAGACAACTCCCTGGGAACCAGGAAGAGAGCCCTCCCCAAAGGAGGTCACGCTGGCAGACTAATTTCAGACTTCCAGCCTCCAGGACTGTGAGACTAAATTTCTGTTGTGTAAGCCATGCAGGCTCTGTAATTTGTATGGCAGCCTGAGCTAACTAATGAAGTCCTAGAGAAGAAAAGTACAGGGTTACTTGAGAGAACATGTGTACAGAGCCCGCTTTAGATGGTGAGCAGGGGAAAACTCTCCAAAAAGAGCTTAAGGCTGTATCTGAAGAATGAGTAGTAGCCAGCTGTGAGCATTGCAGACCGAGGTCACAAGGTTAACTAAAATTTTCCTCCCTTAGGTTTGACTCTGTATCAGTGGATGTATGGGTAGACAGAATAACATGTTTGTTATCTCTGTTTTGAAAGCCTTTCCAGTTCTTACCATGACATCACTGCGTTATTCCTGTTTTAGAGATGTTGTTACATTGAGGAATAATGTGTGAGTTTAAAGAGGCACAAAATCAAAACATAAATCTATCAAAAACATCAAAAAATGCATTGTTTTCAACATAGAAGGCCTGAGATGGGATGATTTAGAAATTTTATTTGAATAAATTGTTCAAATGTGTTAACTTGGTTAGTGAAGTTGTTTTTCTAAATGTCTTTAACCTCACCTTGGAAAACAGTCTAAATCTATAAGTCCTTTTACTTTAATTTATATAAGACCTAAAAGAAAGTCTTTATGTATTTATACCCTTAATTAAAATAAGTCCTTATGGTTATTTTATCATTAAAAATATATTAAGCTCTGCATATTACACTTACAATTCAAATAAACTCAACAAAAAGTAAACCTTGGTTGACCTTTAAAGGTTCCTGGAATCTTACACCAGGTTTTAATTTTTCTGTTCTGTGTATACGTATTTTCAGAGGCGAGGTACTCCCTTATTCATCTCAGCATTCCCACTCCCTAGTGCAGGGATTGTCACATGGTGAGTGTTTCATAAAGGTTTATTGACATGTCCTTGTTCACTTGAAAAGGCAAATGATGTATGATTGTCTTTTTAAGTAAAATATGAAATATTGATGGTGGAAAGGTGACTTTTAGGTTTCTATACCAAATAACTGAATGATATATAAATTTTGGTACAATGATGGTTAGATTTGGATCAAATTGGAGTGCTTTTAATTTATGATATGAAACTTTCGGGTTATGCTGTGGTATTTTTGGTCCAAGGAAATTGGGTGACAATGGTAATTACAAAGACAGGTTTCAAGGAAGTGAGGGATTTGTCCAATTTGTCTTGTAGCACTATAATCCTTAAGAGATTGTTGAGACAATTTTCATTAGGAAAGTAAAGAAAGCCATATTATACAATCTAGGTTCCTTGGGGTAGTATCTCTCTTCCTTTTTACAGAATAAACTTTTCCTTTTACACAACAGTAATGGTTCTATGGAACTTGACTGAAAACTATTATGATGATGTTGTATCTTAGGATGTTTACTTAGAAACATATTAGAACCATTAACTCCATAGCTAGACTGCTAGGATTAGAATCCTGGCTTCAGTATTGACACACTGTGTAGACTTGCCAAGTTATCCTCTTTGGACCTTAATTTATTCACTTATAAAGTGGAGGTAATGTTAGTGTCTGCTTAATAGAGTTTACCGGGCATGTGAGCACTTTATGTATGTAAAATACTAAGAACAGTATCTTCCACATCATTAGTTCTGTGAAAAGTGTGTGTTCAATAATAATGAACATTTCTATTTAAATACAAGTGTATCACTGTAAATTATAGATGAGGGAATTGAAGAATTTTTGTCAGGTGCTCCACATCATGGGTGGAGTTCACAGGAGAATAGCTCAAGGCCAGAGCTTCTGCTTTTCAAAGCTATTGGTCCCTTGTGCACCTGCTTCTTTCTAGTCAAACTGCACAGATTTAGAAATTCTCTGCTACCCAGGGCTGTGGGGTAAGAGGAATTCTTTATAGGATTCTCTATAGGAATTCTGCCAAGGATAAAATCAAAGATCTTTCAGAAAAGCTTACATAAAGAATACCCCCAAGACTATGGTGGGCTCCCTCACTGATAACCACTGTGAGTCACATAGAAATGTGTATGACCTTTTCTCCAAGAAGGAACAAAAGACATTAGGGAGGGGAATGTCCAGCTCATAGGAAAAGGACATAAAATTAGATATGTCATTGAAATAAAAAGTGATAAACTATTTTCCACTTAAAATTCCTTTTGGAGTGAGTATGATATAAATCAATGACAAACGGACTAAACTATTTATTACAAAATACTTCAAGGAGTACTTTTTGAATGTAGAATTAATGACAACTTTGAAAAGGTCAGAACAAAGAATTCCTTGGGTAATCTTGATATCTGTGAGGTAGTAGGCTGTGCTGATGTTCGGCCCTCATGTTGTGAAGCTTGGAGCACCAGAGCAGGTGCTTGGGGCCTGCTGAGCCAAATGGAGTTGCTGAGGCTGAAACCTCTGGCTGAGAGGTTTCAACTCATCCAACTGATGGGAAGACAGTTTCAGAACTGCTTATCTTGGCTTCTGTTCCCATTGATGATATTGTGAAAAGTATAACTGTACATTTCAGGGATGTATTAAAATTCATGAGCTATGTAAAAGACCTTGAGGTATTAATGATTACTATCATCAAAAGAGTGAAATATGCAAAAACATTTGTAGTGATTCTTGACATGAGGCATGGATATGTTGCCTTCTGGTATATGGACCTGAACACGGGACTAGAATTGGAACTGGGTCACAGCTATGTCACCTCAGCCAGTTCCTACTTAATGAATTTGGTTAATATTCACTTTTTCATGGTTAGCCTTGCATTATTGAAATCTGTATTATTTCAACATTCTTTAGTAGCTTTGAGCTTTAATAGCCTCTACAATTTTACAGGCTAGACAGACAACAGACACAATTCCAGTAAGTGTTGAGCAGTTGTTTAAGTAAAGGTATCTCACACATTATGGGACTGGAAACATTAGAAAGTGGATAATGCCACAGGCTGACAGAGATGTGAAGATATGGGAACCCTCAGCCACTCTGGAGAGCAGGCTGGAGTATTTGGAACAATGTAGTGTAAACATGGTGTATGACTCAGTGGTCCCATTCCAGGGTCCATAAACAAAGATCTTACATGCTTGTAATCGGGCATTTGGAAGGATTGTCATTGTGTCTTTTGTGCCTGTCTGAGGTGAGTGTGTATGTGTGACTCTGTGAAAGTATTTGTGTACATATGTGAGTATGTGTGTGTGTGTGAGTATGCATACATGTGGTGGTAAGTTTGTCGAGACCACCCAAATGGCCAGCACTGGGAGAGTGGGGACTAGGCATAGTAGATCACAGGGAGTCAGAGCAGCATATGTGGAGCTTCAATGCATATTTTTTAGTGAAAAGTAAGGAACAGGGAGAATTTTAAAACAATGCATTCATGTACATTTGAAAATACATATGCTCAAACTATACACATTTTGTACAAATATACAGATGAAAATTATTCTCATTACACAAGTGAAAAATTGCACTAGTTGCAAATGATAGAGGAAGGGACAGGAGTGGGTGAGGAGCTAACAGGTAATAAACAAATACCTACAACAGGAGAGGGATTTTGGACTCATGATGATAATGTGGCATGCAAAAAGCCACAAATAAGTAAAGTAATGGCCTTGTGGGGTATCCTGGTAGACGTGAGGTTTGAGATGGGTTTATGAGGATGAAAGGAGTTGACCAGGCCAGCGTTAAAGAGTGAAATCTTACTAGAAAGGGGACTCTACTATATTCTTTGCAGTAAGAGCTGCAGATTCAATGGTCCAAAATTGAGAGTGCTGGCCTTCTACTTGGGACTCCACATAGTTCAGTAACATAAGGGCATGGACTTCAAAGTGAAGGAGTGGTGAGATGAAGAGACAGAGAGGCAGACAGGGCCCATGTGATGAAGGATATTATATTGTATTTCCATGTTTGCATGAGGTTTCAAAGGTTATAGGGAGAACTTTCAACTAGAGAGTAATATGATCCTTTTTTGTACCTTAAACCACTTTCTCTCTAATTTGGGATAATCTATCAATGTTTAAGGGCAGTCCACATCTCATTTCATCCATGTTCCTAAGTGAATTGGATAGTCCCTCTTCCTCTGAACCTCTGTAGCATTTAGTACTTTTTTATGCATTTAGCTCTTCTTATAATTGTACTAGTGGCCCAGTGCACAGGTTCATGCACAATTGAAAGGAAATTCATTAGAAGAAATATTTTAATATTGCTATTTGCCCTTCCTCTATAATAGAAGTGTCAACCAAATTCACTATCGACAATGACAGATCGAAACACATGCATGGAGTTGGTGCGAGTGAGAACTTTAGTATATGTATTGAGCATGCACAAGTTCAACTTAGCTTTATATATATACTAGAGGCCCAATGCACGAAATTCGTGCAAGAGTAGGCCTTCCTTCCGCGGGCTGCTGGCATGGGCTTCCCTCTGGCACCCGGGACCCGGGCTTCCCTCGCAACCCTGGCTTCATCTGAAAGACTATCTGGAAGGACATCCAGTCTCTCCAGTCTAATTAGCATATTATGCTTTTATCATATATCATATATATATATATATATATATATATATATATATATATATATATATATATAAACTTGCTTAATTAAACCTGCTTTCTGATTTAGCTAAACTTTTTCCAGCCCAGTGAAGCACCCCAACTTCTCTTTCAGGTAATTGTCAGCAACACAGCAGTAAATATCAACATGAAGCAGGTTATTATTATAGATCACACAGGGAGAACAAAGGGTAAAATATTTAACTGCAGCAGTGTTTGACTATATTCTGCACAGTGAGAAAACCTGAAGTCATTTTCAAGGTCCACCATTTCTTACTTCTTTTCAGTCGGGTCAAGTTTCTAAGCTTTCTAAATATCCATTTTCTAGCTAGTGAAAAGATAGGATTCCACTGAGTCTCCTATCTACCTACTCCAGGACTTCTGTGAGGATCAAATGAGATGGAGGCCCAGGAAAATTCTTCACAGACATTTGGTTGAAGTGTGAAATCTGGCTATAAAGTAAGTCGTGTTCCTGAGCTGAAGAAACTGCAAGGAGGCTAGTCACTAGGGAGAGGAAGCTGGGTGTTGCTATGTGATGTCATTACCCAGAACCTATAGCCACCATTTCTGGGCTGGCTGAGCAGCATTAGCTGCAATTTGCTCTGGGGTAGTTTCAGGGTTTGTGTCCCACCTGGGGGAAGCTGAGTGTTGCTTTATGGGCGCCAGGTCTGCGGTGCCATTTCTCTGTGTGCATCATGGCAGCTCTTGCATTGAGCGTCTGCCTCTGGTGGTCAGTGTGAATCATAATGACCAGTCAGACAGTTGGACACTTAGCATGTTAGCCTTTTACATATATAGATGTCCTTAACTTATCTAACCTTTTGACATCTAGTAGACCATACATTTATAGATGGAAGAAAGTGACAGATCATCCAATGTTTATTATGGGTCAAAATCAATTGAATCATGCAGGAAATAGTTTAACAGTGGGAAAGAAAATTTGAGTCAAGTAGGATGGCTCAGATTTAGGCAACAGATGATGTAGAGAAATGTAGTAGGGTGTCCTTGGGTATGTTATCAATGAGAAGGCAGTTACAATGAAGGTTAGAGAGGCAGAGGGTAAAACTGAAGGATAATTTTGTTTTCAAGGAGTGACTTTTAATTTCAGAGAGAAAGTTCCAGTCTTTGGGGACATATTTTGGGGCTTATGAGCACAGTCTCCATCTCTTGGGTTTGCATTTTATATTAAAAGTTTTGACAATCTGGATCAAAAAGTGTAGCAACTACCAAATTAGTTGTTAACCACAATGTCAAGACAATGTCTAGAATCAGCATTGGATAGATGATACAACCTTCAAAAATATGTAATACATATTCGGGTATATACTTAATCCTTTAAGTTATTTGAAATAAAAGTTAATGCCTATGATTACATAAAAATAATAAAGGGCCTATTGCTGGTTTAGCTCAGTGGATAGAGCATTGGCCTGCTGACTGAAGGGTCCCAGGTTCGATTCTGGTCAAGGGCACATGCCCAGGTTGCAGGGTCAATCCCCAGTGGGGGGTGTGCAGGAGGCAGCCAACCAATGATTCTCTCTCATCATTGATGTTGCTATCTCCCTCTCCCTCTTCCTTCTTCTCTGAAATCAATAAAAAGATATTTTAAAAATAATAATAAAGGGAATATTTCATTATTTGCTTGAATTTACTTTATTAGGTCACTTACAATGAAAATTTATAAATTCATAACTTTTAAAGCACATTCCTGCTGAAGTCTTTTATAAAGAAAATAAATGTTAGGTAAATAAATTTCTTAGCTGAATCTTTCCTTGCCAACTCAACCACAGAATTCAGAAATAAATAAGAATTCCATGTCAAAATTTTCTAAAGTATTTTGTTAGTGCAGTAGTAATTCCCAAATTATTTGGCAACAGACCCATGAAAATGTTTGTTAGTTATCTCCCAATGTCCCAAAGTTCCCACCATCTCTTCCTGCCCCACCTCTTACTCCTGAAAACCTTCCTATCAGCTAGGAATTCTCATGGGTTTTCAGTGGCTTTCTACTGAAAATGTTTATCAACACTTTGTGTAGTTATAGTGATGAAAGCATATTCAAAAACCTGTTTCTGGTCATCTCTTCCTAGCAGTGATATGCTTCCGTCCAAGTGTCTGTATCTTTTCACTACACAGCCTCCACTTGCCATTGGAAGGAGCCTTTGCCAGATTTCGTGCGCGTGAGGCAGAGTGCTGCCTGAGCTTTGCTTCATTTGGAGTATTCCACCAGTCACATATTTACACAGAGCCCATGAGTCCTCTGGCTTGAAACCTTCGTGTTTATTTCCAACTCACTGTCTATTTACAAAACCATTTCATTTAGATGGTGGTATAGACCTAGTTTCTGAGAGGAAGCAGTGAAAGCACCATTATTGGTCACTGTTAAAACAAGATTAGCTAACACATTGGGAATTCTACAAACAGAGGAACGCTTACTCATTCTACAGTGTTCTTGTTTCTTCACAGATTTATCTTTGAAATACACCAAAAGGCACTGCTTTTTTAAATGAGTTCTTGGAATGTTATCCTGAAAGTTTCCTGAAGCTGTGACTGATAAGGGCTACTTGGAACCGTGTTGAATAATTTTAAATGAAAGACAAAAATTAGCTGTGGAGAAATCTCTGTCAGAGAAATCTCTGACAAATTGCATGGATGTTGGGGATAAATTTTAATTAAGAAACTATTGCGTCAAAGGTAATTATCTCACTAAAACTGCAAAGCCAATATTCATAGGCATTCTGTAGAAAATGATTTATTATGTGAAAGAAATAACAATGTGTTTTATAGAACATTTTTCATATTCTGGGTTAATGCAATAGACAAGTTCTAAGTATGTTAAGAACCAACTAAAAGTATAATTTCCATAGGTGAACTGCAAGTGTTTAGATTGATGAACTGACTTAGGTAGCATTGATGCCTGAGATTTAATAGTACAGAGTCAGGAAGGTTCTACTCTGAGGACAGATGATCATGTCTAACTGCATTAAAGTTACTTAATTACACACACATTTTAGAACAGCAATGAGCACAGCGGCATAAATCCACAAGCATTAAATTATATATTGTCCACCCTATAACCCATCCTGATGCTGTTTCCATTATATTGCCAACAAGGCTGCTAAACAAGTAGTTTAATGAGCGTTGTTTGCTCTGAACAAAGTGTCACTAAGAGATACTATCTCCGCAGTGGAGAGCCATTTGTCTGCATAACGGAGAACAAAAACCTTTGTGGCTTTAGGATTTTGTATGTTTTCTTTAGCAGTGCTATTCAAATATGCTAATAGACAACAAATTTGCAAATTCTTATTTTTAATTATGCATTTAGATTTTTAAACTAAACTGGGCTTCTCTTTACCTTTAAAAATATATATTTTTATTGATTTCAGAGAGGAAGGGAGAAGGGACAGAGAGATAGAAACATCAATGATGAGAATCACTGATTGGCTGCCTCCTGTACGCCCCCTACTGAGGATCGGGCCTACAACCTGGGCATGTGCCCTTGACCGGAATTGAACCCTGGACCCTTCAGTCTGCAGGCTGGCACTCTATCCACTGAGCCAAATGAGCTAGGGTGGCTTCTCTTTATCTTGAACATTCTTCTGAAGCAATCATTTGGTCATTTTTGACCTAGACTCTCAATAATCCTGTATAATATTTTATGTGTTTATGCTGAAATGTTTTATGATCTTACATTAAAATTTTCTTAAATAAATCTGCTCCCAGATCAGGTAGTTGAGCTCTATTGAAAGAAACTGTAAATTCACTTCTTTATTTTCAAATTGGCATAAGATCTGGTAAATCTTAGAAATCTGATACGTGTTTCATAAATGTTGACCATAAATTACCTTGCAAAGCACAGCTACTTCCTGCTCAAATATGCATATGGTGAAAAAAAACTCCATTAATTGCTTCACTGATTTAAATTGGATTTTCTCTCCTGCATTAGTTTGTGTCAAAGAAAGTAAAATAAATAAAAGAAACACTAATGCCAGTTTGACCGGCTTTTTCTTGAACTTTCTAATAAATTTCCCTCTCAGAGTTTAGACAAAGCTGGTCCTTGAAGCAACAGATTCGCAAAGTCATTAAGTATGAGGCCGAGGAAACTTGACATTTTCTCTGGGGCAGTAAACTTGCTTCACTGATATGCTTAAGACAGCACGTAGATATTACTCTCGGTTCCTTTGATAGCAGTGGAGTGTGCAGTCCACGCCTTGCTGTTCTCTAAGCTGTTCTTTAACAGTTGTTTCCGGGGACCAGTTGGGCCTTTTCCTTTTCTGCCTTGTAAAAGGAGAAACATGGTATTTCTTAAGAAGAAAAGTTTCCCGTGCTCTCCCATAAAGATGGTGTTTATAGGCGTAGAAATGTAGACTTTTGCCAAGTTTCCTACACTGAGTCAATACTTATTTTAGTCAAGTTTAATAAACCCTGGACAAACTGATTGAAAAGTCTCTTGTGTTCTAAATTTATCTCGTTTGTAGGTCATTGGTGTGTGTTTGTGAGAAGAGAGAGTCGGGGGCAGGGGTGAATAGAAAGAGAGGCTGAGAACATACCCGCCATTATGAGGGTGAAGGAATTCATTCTCAGGCACAGTCCAGCTGGTGACCTGAGAACTTGTTGCGAGATGATATAAGCTTTCTGGAGGATGTGTGAATACAAATCAGAAGCCTTAAAATGGTGCATATATCTTGACTCCTCAAGTTCTCTTCTAAGAATTTATTCTATCTCAGTCTTCATGAATTATGCGAAGATTCACTTATAAGGATACACACGGCCGTGAGTTTTTATAATGTCAGTGAAACATTGGATGCAATGTGAATATTCAAGAATGTGCTGAAAAGAAATATGTTTTAACACTAAACTTCTCTTTCTTGATTCCTGGAATAGGACTGTTGGCTTCTAATTGTAAATATGTATTAGTAAATAATAAATACATGCATAGTAAATATAATGGTAACATATGTCAACAGCATTGACAAGAGAAGTAGGCATGTATGGTAGACAAAGTCTAAATGACTCCCTAAGATTTCTAGCCTCTGGTGTTAACACATCTTCTCCTGGTTACTCGATTAAACACTAACTGGGTACTACTGTGAATTGATTTTGTACTTGTACTTCAAGTCCCAAATCAGTTGATTTTTTTAATAGGGAGATTATCCATGTGGCATGGTTTAGTCACATAGGGTCTTTAAAAGCAACATTTTCTGTAGTTGGTTGCATTATGGAATCTCAAAGAAACACATTTTAGTTGGCCTAGAAGAAAGCAGATATTCATGTTGTGATGGTCTATGGCTGCCATATGTCAAGAAACTGCAGGAGAGATCCAGGAGAAGAGAGTGGTCCAGGGTCAGGAGTTAAAAGGAAAATAGAAACCTCAGTCCTATAACCACAAGGATCTGGAGCCTCAAATGAGAACCACAACCCCTTTCAGACTGGTGAGACCTCAAGCAGAGCATTTTTCCAAGCTATATTAGATGCTGACCTATGGGAACTATGAGGTAATACATTCGAGCTGTTTTATGCAATATGTGGGGACTTGTTAAACAGCATGCATTTTAATACAAACAAATATAATATGCATTTAATTAATCTAAAAAAGAGTCAAGTTATCAGATACATTAAGAAAATGAATAATAAAATTAATCTGTTTTACATTTTTTAAGAATTTACACCTAAAATATAAAAAGGTAACTTCTATTTTATCTCTATCCATTGTAATTTAATTCCACATGGGAAAATGCATAAATACAGAAAAGGATATAGGATATATTTAGAGTACAGCAAGTAGTCTCATTATTATGTAAGGTACTTGAAAGAAAGTATCTGTGAAGAATGCTGAAATAAATAAAAGAAATAGCTTGAGGGCATGTCAGGGAAGACAGAGAAGGAAGTATGTCCATTACTTAGTGATAGTGTAAGCCATTGAATATTTTTGAGTGGTTGGAGAGGCTGATTAGAGTTGTGCAACAGGGAAATTGCTTGTCCATCAGTGTGAGGCTTACACTGGAAACTGTCATAATACACTATATATATTAAATTTTGTGCTGTGAGCCTTCATGGAGATAATAGAATGAGTATGTGTTTTGTGGTCTCACATTGTAGCGTTTTAAGCTTGAATGTGTTTGTGGTGGCTGTAGTGACATTAATAAAAGTATGTAAGTCACTAAGTGACAAGTTTTAGGGTAAAGATGATGGATTCAGTCTGAATAAGTCAAATGTGAGATACTGAGAAACGAACGAAGGGATGGATGAACAGGGAATGGAAAATGAAAAAAAAATCCCAAGGGGAGATTGTTTTTACAAAAATAAATTTGAAGTTATCAGGATATAAGGCTGTGGCAGGTGACCTCTTCAAGGGAAAGAAGACAAGAACTGGAAATCATAAAAACACAAGAGTTAGAAATGTTACATTCAGAAGACAGGAAGCTAAGTGAAAAAACTGGAGAAGCTATAAATTTTATAAGGCATTGGAAGAACAGAGATCATGGTTGAGGGATAAGAAACTTTAAAGATAATGGTAAATATTCAAGTTATTTCAGTGGTGCAGCTTGAGTAGTAATGATAAGAAAACAAAACAACAAAATCTTTGAATTTGGTACCTGGCATATGGATAGTGAACTTCAAACAGTTTCGTTAAAAGAATGAGAGAGGAATTTACTACATGCAAACTTTCTTAAAACATGAAGTTGAAGAGAGATAAGGTGTTAACCAAGGTGGGGTGGTCATTACCCATTTTTCTGATGATAATTCTTAAGAATGTCCACTTGATTCAAGGGAAGACGGGGAAGGGTGGATGGGTGGAAAGAGATAAGGCAAAGGACTTATATGAACATATGCATAACCCAGGTGAAGGCCTGGGGCCGAGGTCAGGGACAGGCTAGAGGAGGTTAGAGGGGGAAAAAAGGAGACATATGTAATACTTTCAACAACAAAGATTTATTTTTTAATCTCAAGAATAGTGCTGGATGTGTGTCATATAAAAATAAAGCACACACACACATATACACACACACTAATAAAAAAGAAACATGCAAGTTGGTGTCACTCCGCTATATCCCAAGGCACACCCACCAGCCAATCAGAGTGACTATATTCAAATTAACCCAAACAAGATGGCGGCCAGCAGCCACGGAGCTGGAGCAAGCAGGAGGCTTGGGTGTCCTGGCAATGGAAGAAGCCAAGCTTCCTGCCTGCCCTGGCCGGCTGTGGCCTCTGCTCAAGGCAACAAAGTTTCAATTATAGAAGATAAAAAAATCCCAGATACCTGCTTCCAGCCAGCCTGGCGGGGACCTTGGGTTGCTGGAGGTGGTGGCCAGCCTGCAAACAGCCATCAGCCCCCTCACCCAGGATGGCCACACCCTCATGGTGTAAAGGTTCCTGCAGGGGGGCTTGGCCAGCCTGCAAACAGTAATCAACCCCTCACCCAGGCACCCCAATAGGCATCCCAGTAGGACCCCCCACCCTGGAGGGGCTCTAGCCAGCCTGCAAACAACCAACAGCCCCTCACCAGGCTGGCCACACACTCATGGGGTGAAGGACTCTGCTGGGGGACTTGGCCAGCCTGAAAATAGACATCAGCCAGACTGGCCAGGCACCCCAGCAGGACCCCTCACACTGAAGGGGCTGTGGCCAGCCTGAAAACAGTCTTCAGCCCCTCACCCAGTCTGGCCAACCACCCCAGTGGGGACCCCCATCCTGAAGGGGCTGTGGCCAGCCTGCAAACAGTCATAAGTCCCTCACCCAGGTGGGCCAGCAGGAACCCCACCCTGACTCGGGACACCCTTCAGGGCAAACCAGCTGACCCTAACCCATGCACCAGGACTCTATTCTATATAATAAAAGGGTAATATGCAAATTGACCCTAACAGCAGAACCACTGGGAATGACTGGTCACTATGACACACACTGACCACCAGGGGGCAGACGCTCAATGGAAGAGCTGCCCCTGGTGATCATTGCGCTCCCACAGGTGGAGCTCTGCTCAGCCACAAGCTAGGCCATCGGCTGCCAGCACAGCAGTGGTGGTAAGAGCCTCTCCTGCCTCCTCAGCAGCGCTAAGGATGTCCAACTGCAGCTTAGGCCTTCTCCCTGCTGGCAAGTGGACATCCCCCGAGGGCTCCCAGGCTGCCAGAGGGATGTCTGACTGCCAGCTTAGGCCTGATCCCCTGGGGAGCAGGCCTACGCAAGCAGGTGGACATCCCCCAAGGGTTCCCAGACTGCAAGAGGGCACAGGCCAGGCGGAGAGACCAGATCTCCGCCCCGAGTGCACAAATTTTTGTGCACCGGGCCTCTAGTCCTATATAATAAAAGGGTAATATGCAAATCGACCCTAACAGCAGAACAACTGGGAATGATTGGTCACTATGACACACATTGACCACCAGGGGGCAGATGCTCAATGCAGGAGCTGCCCCCTGGTGGTCAGTGTGCTCCCACAGGGGGAGCTCTGCTCAGCCACAAGCCAGGCTAATGGCTGCCAGTACAGCGGTGGTGGTGGCAGCCCCTTCCACCTCCTCAGCAACACTAAGAATGTCCAACTGCAGCTTAAGCTGCTCCCCACTGGAAAGTGGATATCCCCTGAGGGCTCCTGGGCTGCCAGAGGGATCTATGACTGCCAGCTTAGGCCTGATCCCCTGGGGAGCAGGCCTAAGCCAGCAGGTGGACATCCCCTGAGGGTTCCTAGACTGCAAGAGGGCACAGGCCAGGCTGAGACACCCCCCTGAGTGCAGATTTTTGTGCACTGGGCCTTTAGTAGTATATAAAACAGTTAAAATGATTTTTCTAGTAGGTTTCTTGTCAGGTTTCACTTCAGAGCATACTCTTCAATGTTATACATGCATAAACACACACACATACATGTACATATATGATATACACTAAGTGGTCAGATTATTATGACCAGCCAGATTATTATGACCACCCCATCAGTACTTCATTGGGCCACCTTTTTCCTCCAATACTGTGGCGATTCTTCTTGGCATTGACTTCACGAGATGTTGAAAGGTGATGCGAGGAATCTGACACCATGCCTGACGAATAGCACTGTCCAGTTCTGTGAGATTTGACGGTTGTGGAACCAACTGCCTGATGGTTCTTTTAACTTCATCCCACAAATGCTCAATTGGATTGAGATCTGGTGATGGTGGGGGCCACCTAAGCAAGGTAAAGTCTCCCTCATGTTCTTGAAACCACTCCTGCACAATACGAGCACTGTGGCATGGGGCATGTCTTGTTGGAAGAAGCCATCTCCATTGGGATACGCCATCAACATGGTAGGGTGGACTTGATCAGCAGCGATACTTAGGTATGTTGTGCTATTCAGACGTTTATAATGGTCCGGCCCACTAGCAATTTCAGCGGGAAATTATAGCTAATTAACCTACAGATGTCTGGTTGTCACAATAATCTGGCTACTCAGTGGATGTTAAGAGTGTGTATCTACATGATACTCAACCTAGTTAGCTAACTTAATAATTTGGGTCTTAAAATATTCAATTAAATTATCTCTTCAATGTTTTTTCTGAAGACTCAAAATACTTTATAAATAAAATTTATTAATTCTTGCTATAATTTTGTAAATAAATGTTAATTTATTATTATTAATGATAATTTTATCCAGTATAGAAATAGGTATAACCTGAAGTCTGTCTCTTGGATTTTTATAAAATCAGCAAATGAACATATTTTTTTAAATCTTAAGCATAATATATTTCTATTGAAATAGTTAACATTGTAGATATTTTGTTTATAATCAAGTCAAGGTAATGGCCAGCTTAGATTGCATTGCAAAAAAACCGCTTAAATGATCAACAGTAATCCGGGTAAACTCATAATGATCTACAAAACAGACACTGATATTCAAGTTCTCCTTTAAATTCACATAAATCACATAAATTTCCCCTAACAGAATAGGAAGCTTTTTCCAATGCTTTGAAGAAAGATTATACATAATGTCAGCAAGTAAAGACTGCGCTCATTGAGGAATTTCTACAAAGGAAGAACAGGAAGTATCCTTTTCCTAACTACAGCACAAAAACCACATTCAGGATATAGTTTTTAGGTTCATAATGTAGTACACAAAAAGTGATGCCTGATAGTTGAGAATTGGAGGAAAAAATAAAGTATTGTCTGTGAAGGTTAATTCAAGGCTAAAATGTGGATTTAAAAAATTCTAAACCTTCATGATTAAAAAAATGCTTATAGTTAGAAAGCCTTACAACTCACTATTGTTCTGAATGAACTCCTCCAAGGGAGTTAATTGTTAGCAAACCATAGTAGGATTTTGCGTTTAGCCACGGAACTCATCCATCCATTCGTCTTAGTCGTTCTCACCCTCACACATACTTGGCAGCAGGCGATGTCCTTACAGTGTGCCATACTCCAGGTCTCAAACTCTGGTGGGCATCATGTTATTGCTTTTTTTCTCAAGTTACTTTATGTTTTATGGTAGGTGTTCAGACTACTAGGGACACTAAATATCAAATCTACTTGTGCATCAGTTTTCCTATTAGCTCACATTTCCTATGTTCAATAGGATACAGGGCTTAACACTCCAAAAATAAGTTGAACTGAATTGCAATGAATTAAATGTAAACTTTGATCAATAATAGTTAAATTATCATGTATTACCACACTTTACAAAAATGTATTATCTATCTACAGCTTTCGTCTTCTAAATTATAGGAATACAGTTTCCAAAGCAACTTATGTTAACTAATGGTAAATTAGAAGATTGTTTTGTTTGTTTGAAAAAGAAAATGTTGAACACTTTTAAGAGTCTTCCATTTTTAGCTGTTTCAGTTGACTTGTAAAGTATTGAAAATAAAACTTTGATTAATATATATTAACATTTAACCTAATGGTGTTATTTAGTTCATTGATTATAAAATAAGAGCTGGCATATATGTTCCATGTAAAACTACTTTAAAATCTGAGTCATTTGATTTAACATTTAAAAATTTAGGAGGGTGGATGGCAATTATGTGAATATACGTTATTATTATTGATATTTTCAGGTTTTAGTTGGATTTGCAAAAAACAAAAAACCTTGTGTCTTGTCTTGCTCTGTAATATTAAATATTCTGTAGTTCCAAAAATGAGGAGACAGTAGAAATAGGCATCGCTGAGAGAAAAACCCTCCTATGCATTCCAGTTTCTCTCACTTCTTCTGCCAGCGAAGCCATGTGTTCATGTTACTCAAATTGGATGCAGGTGTGTGTCCATCCACACTCTGAAACCACATAACAAATGGAGAAAACGGAGCACATCAACAAACTGCTCAGAGCCTTTGGCAAAGAAAACTGCCCAGCTAGGAGGCTTACTTCACTCTCCTTATATGTACATCCCGCCAGACCCCTCGGTGTATGGACTTAAGTCACACAATCCTGGTGTTTAGATTGAGAACTCTGGTAACGAGATCCAAGAAAGCTCCCACCCCCAGTGAACATTCCCCCTGATGGTCTCTTTTCGATTTATATCAGTTTTTACTTTGTGTGTGTGTGGTGTCTACCAATGCCAGGACTATTCATTACTATTTTGCTAAATGAAACACAGTCTATATCTGATCTATAATCTAGTTTCACTGAAGTGTCAAAATTTCATATTATACCTGACATCTGAACTATTGACACTGTTATATTTTACACCTGAGGCCTTTGGCACTTCCCCCCTTTGGGGCGAGGAGAATTATGTGGGGACTCTTTCAGTTCTCTTCGAAAGCACTTGCATATGAAGAAAACCAAAAAACCTCTCCGTATTTGTATTCTTTCTCAGAGCATATCCACTTTGCTGATAATTGCGTCCTTCATCTAACTCTGAGCACACAGTTCATTGTTAACTTGTCATTCTGTTTTCCCTACGGCACTGCCACCTTGGTGCTGGACCACGGACATGTCAGATATTTGGGGTGCAGAGCTTTTGAACACACAGGATCAGTTATTGAAACTTACATTTCTGTTATTGGTTAGTCTTTTGGCTTCCATTGCATCTCTCAGTTGTGTATAAGAACTATTTTTATTACATTTATTTTTCTTTATTTTGGTGTCCTATTTCAATTATGGTTGTTGGGATTTGGGGAGTAAATCTGCAACTAGTTAGTCAAGCAACTAAGTATTTAAGTTCATGTACCCATATCTGCAAGATAACTTATGAACAGTGTTAAAGAGAGAAGAGCAACTGAAAAGATAAGAGAGGAGACGGTGCTTTTCACTGAATAGATAAATATTGTAAGAAAAAGTGGATCATTTGGGTGACCTGTGAGCCACACCCTCCTGAAGGCTTTTGGGAATGATACACTGGTTTGCTTCCTGATTTAATTTTTGCTTTTACAAGTTCTCTGGTAAAGTGATAAACCGCTCATTCTAGCCCAATGTCTATTTTTCTCTCGCAGAGCCATAACCACATGTGAACCTTGCTGTGATCATGTATTCGTAACTATTTCCTTTTACCATTCATCTTGAAAATAATTTAAAATTAATCCTATTAATTTATGTATAAATTGAATCTCTGAAAATGTACTTTATTTTTGCTGACAGAAGGATCTCTCGCCATCAGTATTTTGGTTCCAATACAGTAGACTGGTTATGAATTCGCTTGTCATTCCCAAGTTCAGTTCAGCAATGGACTTTGGAGACTATGCCATCACATTTAAGTTGTTTTAAATGAACATTTGCTTGTTGTAGCTTAGGAGAAGTTGGAATATATTAGTTTTCTTATCATTGATATTAGGAGGATGAAGACAAAACTAACATTATTCCAGTAGACCAGTAATTTGAATCTGGGGCTAAGGGATTTCAATTATTAATGAGTTCCAGTTTGGAGCAAAGAGTTTGAAACTTTGTTCCTGTGCTAAATTAGGATGTAAACAAGAATCCTCTTAAGGAAATGCTTAATCAATAAAGCAGGGCAAGTTAGTTAATGAACATCAGTAAATACTGGTTTTAAAGATACCATATTTTAGTTCATTTTTGCAAAGGGAACAAAAATAGAGTAACATCTAAAATTAATATAATGGTAGGAAGATATCAACCAAAGAACATGTATGCATAATCCCTGGACACAGACAATAGGATGGTGAAGCCTAGGGTGGGGGTGTGGGGGAAGGCTAGAAAGGGTCAATGCAGAGAAAAATGGGACATATGTAATACTTTCAATAATAAAGATTTAATTTTAAAAATTAAATTAATACTATAAATTAACAAATAATTATGAGAAGTATGTAAAGTAAGAAATCTTTTGTCCTGAAGGCATGTGACAGTTGAGCAGTTTTTATAAAGCATAAGCATTCAACTCTGTGACTGCATCTGTAATAATAAAAGCATAATATGCTAATTAGGCCAGACATCCTTCCTGATGACCTTCCGGATGAAGCCAAATTTCGTGCATCAGGCCTCTAGGGAAAGCTCAGAAGTTTGCTAAATTCTTAACTCTGGGTGTTGACTTATTTGATAGTATCTCATTATTGTATGCTCAGTACTGGTTTTGCTTATTTAAGCCAGAGGTCTAAACATGAATGCTAAGTGTCAGAGCAGAAGAAACAAGATACCCTTTACATTCCTGCCCTGGCTGCCCAGAGAAACCCAGGTTTGCTACCTACCATTACCAATGTTTTATGTCAATGCTTCTCTCCCTCTCTCCC
>PVJC01012732.1:0-39180 GCA_004026665.1 Murina feae | reverse complement strand
CCACCTCTAAAAAATTGGGTGGCCTAAAGCCAGTTACATATTCACTCTTAGTCTCAGTTTCTCAATTGTTAAATGAGAATAAAGGCCGTACATGCCTCCTAGAGAGGAAAATTAAATGAGAAAATTCATGCAAAGCCCTTAGTTCAGACCCTAGCACACAGTAATTAATCAATATACATTATTATTATCTACAATAATAAAAGCATAATATGCTAATATACCAGACATCCTTCCAGACAACCTCCCAGATGAAGCCAGGGCTGTGAGGGAAGCCTGGGTCCCAGGTGCCAGAGGTAAGCCAGTGCCAGCAACAGATGGAAGGAATGCCTACCCTTACACAAATTTCATGCATCGGGCCTCTAGTAGTAATATATTATAATAATCATCAAACTAATGTTTATTGAAGATCCACTATAAAGGATGTTAAGGATGCAATATCAATAAGATATAATTTTCCGTTTTCAAGTGTCTCACAGTCTAGACCTCAAACAGATAAATAAAAATTGAGATATGAATGGTAGAGATAAGCCTAAGAAACAGCATATGGAAAACACCACTGTTATGCCCTGAGCAGACCAGAGGGCTTCCTGGCAGAGATAACTCTGAAGTTATCTCTTCTAGAAGTTTTTTCAAGCAAAGATATTCCAGAAGTTTTTCAAGCACAGAAATATGAACAGGGAATTATTATCAAAGAGAATTGTATGAACAACAATTATGCATGCATGACAATAATAAGTAGTTTCACAACTAATTTCCAAGTAGAGAAAGTGAGAGATGGAATTGAAGAAATAGAAACTAAGACTTGAATAATATGTTGGATACTCAAACCTTCTTCTTTGGAATGTGAACTAATAGGATGTCTAAGAAATAATACATCATAATCAAGACTTGCATGAGCTAGATCACTGGCAACTGAGTGTAAGACAAATTTGAAGGAGATAAAAAAGGAACAGGGATTTCAACTGGAGGGTTACTGCAAGAGTCTAAGTGACACAGAAGAGGTGGAAGAAAAGACATGCAGTCCTGGGGGTGGTTAATTGAGTGGGGTTTAAGTTGAGGCTGGGTAGGTGAGATGGGGAGTCCAAGCAATGGGAACCAAAAAATGGAAAATTTCTACTGGCCAAATTCTTTCCAGAGAAGTTTGCAAACACTATGTGTACCAGTTAATAATGTGGATTTTTTTTTCAATAGATGGAGTTACACATATGTTGATATATATGTGATTTAATATGCATGCTATTTTGTTGTATTGACAGCAAGCTTCAAAACTTCATATGTCAAATTTACTGAAGGTGTTAACATCATAGATATGTTTATGCTTAAAAATGTCGAATTTTGTGCCAAAAAAAAGAGCATTTGCAGGAAGTTTTATTCATTACGTTATTTTGAAGAAAAGTACTGTTGAAAGTTATCGTACACTTTGGGAAGCTTATGGTGAACATGCTCCACCTCAAGATACTTGTGAACGCTGGTATGACCACTTAAAAAGTGCTGATTTCAATATGAAAAACAAAGAACTTCCAGGTCAACTGAAAAAGTTTGAAGACTAACAATTACATTCTAGTCTTTTTAAAATATCAAATGCATTATCAAGGCGATTAAGCCATGATTTGCTTAAGGCACCCCACCCCATACTTTAAGGTTCTGAAAAATAAAGTAACAAGCATTTGTTGGTACCCAACAGAATGCCAGACTCCCTGCAAATGTAACATGTTGCTTACAGCATATTCTTTTAAGTCCTAATTCTCCAGCTCTGAGGATCCTCTCATTTTTATTGAAACCCTTTCATTTCTCCTTCCTGATAGTTTTAACTATCTCAATTTTATTACCCTTGTCCATAGCAAACTAGAACCCTGCTCTATCTTCATAATTCTGCATTTTTATTGCAAACTTGTATTTCAGAATAACTCACTATCTTCACACAAACATAAAATCTAAGTTCTAAATAAATAGAATGTGCATAAAATCAGTGTTACTTTGCAAGGTCTATGTCCTTTTGTTATTCATTTTCCTAGTATATAGATGATAGAAAAGATGAGCTAATCATAAAGTTATTGAATGAATGAGTGAAAATATTGTCTTACTTTAAAACAAAGCCTTGGGTAGATTACCATTCCTAAAATAGTACTCAACTTATAGGGGGGAAAAGGCCTCAATTTTCCCCTTTTTTATGACAACATTTATATAATTCATCACCTCTTCCTGTGAAAAACAGTCTTCTTCAGACATATTCATCATGAAACTATATACTGTGACAACTGTACTTAGAGACAGAAATTAGTCATTTTTTTCAAAATGATGAGGCATATAGATAGTACTAGAGGCCCGGTGCACAAAATTTGTGCACCTCAGCAGGGGGTCCCTCAAACCGGCCTGTGCCCTCTCACAGTCCGGGAGCCCTCAGTCAATATCTGACTGACAGCTTAGGTGGGAAGCGGGCCTAAGCTGCCATGAGCCTGGCTTCTGGCTGAGCAGCACTCCCCCTGGTGGTCAGTGTGCATCATAGTGACCAGTTGGTCCACTGTTAGGTTGATTTGCATATTAGCCTTTTATTATATAGGATAATATCTTTAGAAAACTAGCACATAGTACATTTCCTGGAAAGCAAAGAAAAGGAAAATTAGTGATGTTAAGTATCTACTTTGTAGTTGGTTATAAATTATTACTTTTATAAATGTTACACTAAGTTGAGATCACTATAAGAGGAACCATCTTGAATGTGTTTCTTAACCCTATATACAGAACCTACATGTACTAGTTGCTCAATAACAATGACAATACCTATGATTGACTATGCACTGTTGTGATAAACTAGATTCACTGTTTGCTACATTTCTCTCCGAAAAACATGGCTGGTTATTAAGAATTATAGTAGATTCACAAACTGATGCACTGTTGTGATACCTGTGATTTGCTGTGCATTGTTCCAAGCATTTTTCACATACTAATTCATTCTCATAGCCCTGCTATAGAGTAGGTATTATATCCATTTTTACAGAAGAGGAAGCTGGAACTAAGAGGTTAAACAACTTGCCCAACGTCACACAGGTGGCAGGGCTGGAATGCATATCTGGCTGGTCCAACTTCTGTAGCCTCTGCTTAATCACTATGGTAGACTTGGAACAAATCAACAACATTTCTTTAGGCTGTTAACTTTTTATACTGAGATAGCTCTGAGGTTATTGCAACTGTACTTTTTCCATAGCCCAAGTGTTCACCTTCTGTTGCAGATAAAGCATTAAGTTTCCCCTCTCGCTTTGTAAATCCCAGGTAAAGGCTCTTTCTCCTGCACTTCACTTCTTGTTTTTCACAGCTCAGTACTAATCATTACCCCATAATGCAGTGTAGAATTGCCAACACCATCCCGATGATGTAGTTATTTCCAATTGGCACTTGCGAGCCGTGAGGATAGGAGGCATTACTCATAGCCAAGAGTACAGATGTTTCTAATTGCTTTCCATTACCAAGAATAACAGCTGTTTACTTCTATCAGCAAATAATTCACAAGAGCTCCAGACTATTAAGATAACACACCCCACCTGGTCACCATCACAAGTTGTCAAGGCCAAGATAGAGGCTGCCAGAATCCCCATTCTGCATCTCTGTTCATCAACTGACAGCATGTGTCACCTTCAGATATCCTTATGCTACCCCACAAGCTCTGGCTTCTTGGTGGCCTGACACATCAAATGAACATATGGATTCTTCATGGCTTTGCAGTAAATGTTTTATGGTTATCTTGCAGCCAAGGGCAGCTGACATGGATGAGCAAGGGACTTTCACATAGCCTGATGAAATAATTTCTGCACTGGTTTTTTCACAGAAGAGGTAGGAATGTTCTGCTTAGAGGAGTTTTGCAGCTGCAATGTACTTAACTTCCTTTAATGCACCAACAAATTGCACTGGGTGATAGATTATGCAGTTCAATAGCATCCCAGGGACCTGGTCACATGCTTGGCTATATCCCCAAAATGGACAGGCAATGTTAACAGTTCAGTGAACTTTATGACCGAGTTTTATAGGCCACAAAAGAATACAAATATTGCAACACATCATAGATATTTGGAGTTAAAAAGACAAATAGTACCTCCTTGCCAATGCAACATTGATCTCTACTGTGTTTTTTTCACCAGCCTAGTTTAAAGAGATGTGGGCAACTTCTCTCTGCTGCTTTATTTTTTCTTATGGAGATGATTCCAGAGTCTAATACAACTTTCTGCATTATAGCTTCCTCTGCAATTATGTTTGAAATTGATTTTCCACCTATTCAAATGCATATTATTTAAATTCATGGATTTTTTTAATTTATAAAAATAATGAGAGTGTCATCTATTTAAAACTACATGAGTAACAACAAAATTATGTAAATTGAAATTTTTCCTTATGTATCATTCCCCAATCAAAAGGGGAAATGTATGGAGTCCTTTGAATCTGTGCTGGTCTCTGGCTGCTCTGACCAATAGAATATGCAGGGTAATACACTGCCATTTCTGATCCTAATTCTTAAGAGAGCAAGAAGTTTTGTTTCCCTTAGCTTGAAACTCTTATTATGAGAGAAGCCAAGTACCATGTGCGAACTCTTATTACCTTGAGACTTCCATGATGTACGGAAGCCCAAGGTAGCCAGTGAAGGGATTGTATGGAGAAAAAAAAATGATAATAGCTTTCCCCCAGCTTTTTAGCCATCCTACCCAGGTGCTGAAAGCTCATGTGAGAGAATGAACTATCCTGGACATTCCAAGATCCCAGCCAGAAACCCCAACTATCTCCAATTGTTCAAGTCATCCTAGCCAAGGCTCAAAATACCATGGAGTGAAGACGGACTGTCTTTGAATTGTTGACATACAGAATTATGAACATAATCAAAACAATTTGTTATACAGCAGTTGGTAACTGGAACACAGTCCCACTCCACTTGCCATGAATCTCTACCTGTTCCTTTCTTAGTATCACTCCACAACACTGATGATGCAACCCATAAGAGAAAAACCATAACTCATATAATAAACATCAGTGTAGTTTCTAATCAAATAGAGAGAGAAAAGAAAGGTAAATACTCAAAATGCATCTTACTGCTCTTTTTCTCTCGTCCATGTTTATCACAATATTGTCAAAGAGGAGTTTATTGCTTTGCCCACAAAATAAATGATTATATATTTTAGGTTTCTGCTACTGCACAGGATATCAATTCAAACCACTGTACTTAGTTTTTCTGATCTAAATATAAATCTAACAGTCTGGTTTGAATTACATAAAATTCTCACTTTCTTCTAGGAAATTTGGTTATTTTTAATAAAATTCCCACAAATTTGGGAAAGTGTACAAATACTCTTTTTATAACATCAATTATAAATCTGTAGATGCAATTGGAAAAAGTACCAGTTTTCAAATCTTAATAAATGCTTGTACTACTCACAAAAATGTTGCTCTATAATACAGCCTTATTTGCATACATAATATATCCTATATAATAAAAGGCTAATATGCAAATCGACTGAACTGTGGAATGATTGGTTGCTATGATGTGCAGTGACCACCAAAGAGCAGATGCTTAATGCATAAGCTGACCTCTGGTCATTGCACTCCCACAGGAGGAGCACCTCTCAGCTAGAAGCTGGGCTCACAGCTGGTGAGCACAGCAGCAGTGGCAGGAGCCTCTCTTGCTTCTGCAGCAGCACTTAAGGTTGTGCAACTGCACTCTAAGCTGGCAGTTAGACATTCCCCAAGTGTTCCCAGATTGCAAAAGGGTGCAGGCTGGGTGGATGGAACCCCTCCCCCCACCAAGTGCACGAATTTCATGCATTATATGTGTGTGTATACCAAATATACATACATTTTAATGAGGAACAGTTACAATATACATCAACAAATGCATGGTATTCTTTCAGCAAGTTTATATCTGCTTATGGTCATGAAAAAAGCACTGCATTAGAACACAGGTCCTCTGCATTCCAGCTCAACATCACAGCCTCCTTACCACACATCCTACCTAATTAGCAGACTGGCATGACACTGTGAGGTTTTGTTTATAAAATTTACTAGGGGCCCAGTACACAAAAATTTGTGCACTCGGGGGAGGGGGGTTCCCTCAGCCAGGCCTGTGCCCTCTCATAATCTGGGACCCCTTGGGGGATGTCCACCTGCTGGCGTGCCTGGCCAGCCCGGGTGAGGGGCTGATGGCTGTTTGTAGGCTGGTCAAGCCCCCCAGTGGGGACCCTCACACCATGGGGGTGTGGCCAGCCTGGGTGAGGGGCTGAGGACCATTTTCAGGCTGCTCACAGCTCCCATTAACCCAATGTCCCAGTGAGGCTGGCTGGAAGCAGGTTTCTGGGGTTTATTTATCTTCTATAATTAAAACTGTGTTGCCTTGAGCAGAGGCCTAAGTAGGCAATGAAGCCTCCTGTTTGCTTCAGCTCTGTGGCTTCTATAATTAAAACATTGTTGCCTTGAGCAGAGGCTCGGCCGGCCGAGGTAGGCAGTTTCAACTCCACCGTTGGTGCAATGGAAGCCTCCTGTTTGCTCTAGCTCTGTGGCTGCCAGCCGCCATCTTGGCTGGGTTAATTTGGGTACAGCTGCTCTGATTGGTGAGCATGGCTTGGCTGGTAAGCATGGCTTAGGTGTAATGGAATGAGGGTCAATTTGCATATTATTCTTTTATTAGATTAGATTATTCCAATATAGTCATACTGTATTTTCTTACCTTACTGCTTACATATTCACCAAATGGATGAAACAGCCTAGTTCCTATGTCACAACATTTCAGTAAGAAAATTTAACATTTCAACATTACTTAAATAAAAATTTTCTTATTTTAGTCTGATTTTGTAGCAAAATTAGAAAATAGCTATTTCCCTCTTATTAATAACTTTACAATGCTAAAACACCAATATTAACTTACTTTCTGAGTTGAAAAGAAATATTTTCCCTAACTGGATTGAATTATTTAGCACATTTCCTTGAACTATCAAGAAATCACACCATTTAATGTGCATAAGGAAACAAATATTTTGTTGTTGTTTTTTTACAAAGAGAAAAATGCATACACTTGAATATAGCTCAATTTAGAGGAATAAAATACTCTCTATGCAGTTATTTGTTACTACATTAAGAGATCTTCAAGTAAAGAGATCCAAGATATACAGTCATTTCAGTTTTTCTTTTGAAATTGCAGAATGGTCCCAATTACTAGAACTACAGCAAAACACAGTCATCACTCACCAAAAAGCCCATCTGAAGAGCAAGGTGAACAGCTCCCCTCAAGGACAACTCTGGGCAGAGTGATGAAGCAGGCAGAGGTCAGCCTCCTTGGTCTTTACCCTTCACCTTGTCGTAACTTCCCCTCAATCTTTCATTCACACTAAAATAATTTGTGAAAGTTCTAATGAAATCAGTTTTAATTTCTGATTTGGACTTTTTATTTTTCTTATTTTATTTTTTAAATATATATTTTATGGATTTTCCACAGAGAGGAAGGGAGAGGGATAGAGAGTTAGAAACATCAATGAGAGAGAAACAGATCAGCCACCTCCTGCACACCCCCCACTGGGGATGTGCCCGCAACCCAGGCACATGCCCCCGACCGGAATCAAGCCCAGGACCCTCCAGTCCACAGGCTGACACTCTATCCACTGAGCCAAACCGGTCAGAGCCTGACATGGACTTTTTAAATGTAGACTTTGTACATGCCTGAAATGATACTATATAAGTTATTGCTTATTCTATGATATGAGGCCAGCCTTGAGGTTGAATCACAGATTTTTCTTCAACTTTTTATCTTGAAATGATTATAGACTCATTGGAAGTTTCAAAAACAGTACAGAGTCCCTTGAATCTTTTATCAGATTCTTCAGTGGTCCACATTGAAATGTCCCTTTTCCATTGTCCATATTAAAACACAAGAAGATACATATATTTTTAATGAACATGACAAAGTTGCTTTTACATTTGTCTTCGAGGACTGCAGGAAGACAGCTAATTATTAATTAGATTGCACATAGACTGATGCTAATATGGTGCTAGTGAACATACTTGTTTCCAGGCTGGCATGATATGGCATGCAAGTTGGCATGCAGTGTTATATGAACATATGGCAAGCAGAAGCTGCTGTTTCCTTCTAGAAAATAGCGATGGAAACGTCAACTCCCACAGAACTAAAGACACCTCCCCTCCCCCTGCCCAAAAAAAAACACAACTCCTCAGTGCTGCTGAGGGTTGAGCGCACATGCCATTTCCCAGTCATCGGGAACTATTCATGTGCTCCATGTCAGCAGTCACAGGAACAGGGAGTTTGCTTCCCTCAGAAGAGAACAGCAGAACCAGAAGTTTCCCCTGAAGCTGTTGTGTCAGAGAACACAGTCTCAGGTTTCCTATTTGCAGTTATGAGATTTTATCATAATAAAAAACAAACAAACAGCCCTGACTGGTTTGGCTCAGTGGATAGAGCGTCGGCCTGCAGACTGAAAGGTCCCAGGTTCGATTCTGGTCAGGGGCATGTGCCTTGGTTGCGGGCACATCCCCAGTGGGAAGTGTGCAGGAGGCAGCTGATCGATGTTTCTCTCTCATTGATGTTTCTAACTCTCTATCCCTCTCCCTTCCTCTCTGTAAAAAATCAATAAAATATATTTTAAAAAGAAAAAGAAAAAAAAACCCAACCAAACAAAAAACCCTTCTACCTAGGAAGACATCAACTATTCAAGTAATTTGGCCCATTACTTCCAAGCCAGTAAGTGCTTTCAGACAGAATGATCCGTAAGGATCTACCTTCCCACTTCACAGCTGAAAAAAACAGAAACATTCTATGACTTGTCCAAACATCAGAGCATGGATGAATACTCATGGATTTCAGCATTTCTAGTATTCCACTACTACAGAGGTCCATTCTTCATCATCTCTCCTCAAGTATAATAATCTTCACTCTCCAAAAAATCATCCAACTTTTCCCTACATCTCCACCACTAAAATTCATTTTCTTCATTCTGTTCTCCATGGAAATAAAGCACATTTAGTAAATAATAAACTTACACCTTTTAAAACAAATCCTCACCTGAGGATCTGTTTTTCATGAATTTGAGAGAGAGAGGAAGGGAGATGGAGAGGAAGAGGGAAACATCGATGGGTTGCCTCCTGTATGTGCCCTGATGGGGCATCGAACCTGCAACGCCGGGTGCACCGGAGGATGCTCTATCTAACTGAGCCACACCTGTCAGTGCTAAATTGGCATCTTTTTGGAGACCATTTTTAAATTTCTCTCAGCTTTCCCTTAGTCAAAATATATAAATGAAGTTTCTTCAGGAAGATGGTTGTGATTTGGGTCTATGCTTTTGACCATTTATATCTACTCAAAGCATTCTTATTTGCTTAAATATATAAGCTTAATAATATCTAACTAAATTATCTGTTCTAGAAATTCTACCTTAAAGATAAGTTAACAAAACATGTTTTTGCCTCTCAATGTATTTTTTATTTAAACAGTTTTAAATTTATGATGATTTGATGGAATACATTATTCTTAAAGACTTCACGATTTTAATAGAGTAATTCTTCATCAAAAGAGTGAAGTCCTAGTTATATTCAATGCGTGAACACTTTTCTTCCTCTTGTTCCCTGTTTTCTGCTCCCAAACCCGGTGGTGACTTAATAAAGCGACCAGGGAACAGGGAGAGAGGGACCCACTTGGCCTGAAAGTGAACACTTCGGGAATTAGGGGAAGAGCTCCCAGGTGCCTTCACTTGACTGAAGACATTTCTAAGAGTTGCCCTTGCCCTGCACGGAGAGATTCTTGAGTGCGGAGCGTGTTAACACTCTCAGTTTCCATAATAACTTGGCCTCTGGAGGGACCAGCAGGCCAAAGGCAAGAGACATAGGGCCTCCGGTGCCTGACCCACCAGGGCCATCACCTGAGGGCGGTAACCTGGATAAGCACTGCTACTGAGAAGCTTGGTTTCCTTCCCTCTTCAGACAATCCCCTGAATGTGTATTTTATTGCTGTGGCTGTTGTCATTCCTGGACGTTTCTATGCGATCTGGTGCTGGTCCAGGGGGCAGAGTCCCCATCAGGACGCGCGCCAGGCAGAGCAGAAGGTCATTAGGCGGAGAACTGGGCTGCTGCGAGCCAGCCGGTCCACTGCGGGGATTTCTCTAGGCAAGAGCTGCTCGCTCGCTCCGTATGGGCTCCTTCACTAGAGGACTTCGGATGAACAAGGCCTTGGCGGAGGCCCTGCAAGTCCCGCGCTCTGTTATAAAACCGGCTGCCCCTGGAATGGACGCTCCGGAGAAGAGGGGATGTGAGGGCGGGCGGGTGGGGGTGGTGTCTAAGAGGCACAGACAGCTCTGGAGGGAGGAGCAGAGGAATGAGAGCCTGCAACCACATCTGCCCAAAGGACAGAGGGACCAGGCAGGGACCCAACCGATTCAAAGGAATATAGGTCATTTTTGACAAAGGTTTCTATCTTAATCGTTCTATAGGGATGAAATCATGAACAAACAACACATACAGCATTTTAATAGGGGGGTGAAAACGCTTCAAAAAAATAAATCAGGGTGTAGGGGACAGAGAGGATGGGTGTTACTTCGTGAACCTTGGTCTGGAAATGCCCTCTGATAAGTGAAAATGAGCTGAGATCTGATGGGGCCAGGATGAGAGCCCTGCCTGTAACTGGAGGAAGCATTTCAGAAAGAAGGAATAGTAATGCAAAGGCCCTGAGGTTCGAGAGCAATGGCTGTCAAGCAGGAAAGAGATTGGTATTTCAAGGAATGGGCAGACACCCTTGTGGGTAAAAGAAAGTAAGTTAAAGGGAGAATATCACAGGGATCAGGGGCCAGACCAGGGGAGTCCATGGTCCAGCATAATAGTTTGAAGTTTTTGTCTCAGTGAGTGTGGTAGCAATGGAGGGTTTTGAGAAGAGAACTGCTTGATCTAACTTCGGTTTTAAAAGAAATCCCTCTATTGCTGTTTGGTGAACAGACTGCAGAGGAACAAGGATGGTGGATTGGAACTAGGGTTGCCTTGGCAGAGCAGGAAAAAATGGTCAGATGAAGTATCATTTGAAGGTAAAGCCAATAGAGTTTGCTGATAAAGTGGATACAGGGTTTAGGAAAAGGGGAGGTGTGAAGTCGACTCCAGGGATTTTAATAAGAGTGACTGGATGGATGAGATTACCTTTACTGAGCTGTGGAAGACCAAGAAAGGAAAAGGTTTGGGAGGAAATTAAAAAGTGTATTTTGAATATTTTACATTTGAAATGCCAATTAGACATTTAAACAGAGAAGCTGAGTAGGCAATTAGATCAGTAAATATGAAGTACAGAATGCAGAGAGGTTTTGTGGATAGAATCCATCAAGGAGAGGAAGTTGGGGCTGGAGCCTCATCAGACTTGCGATGGTCATCAAAGCCATGGAACTAGAAGAGATCCCCTGGGAAGTGAGTAAATTTGAAAAAGCTCAAAGACTGAGTCTGATGCAACTAGCATTTAGAGAAAGGTGAGAAGGGCCCTTTAAAGGAGACTGAGCAGAAATGGCAAGAAAAACTAGAAGAATGCTGCTCCAGCCTATCGCAGAACATGTTTCAAGGAGGAGCTATGAATAACTGTCCCAAATGTAGACTATAGATTAAGCAATACAAAGAACAGGAATTCAACATGAGAGCTGGCTATGTGAAAATCCCTGGGGTGCTTGACAAAGTCAGATGTTCTGGGGTGTGGATAAGTCTTACTGAAATGGTGCAAAGGCAAGAGGGAAAAAAGCATATGGAAGACAGTGACAGACACTCTTTAACTGGTTTTGCTGTAAAAGGAACAGAAAAATAGAATAGGAGCTAAAGGAACGTCGTGGTAAGGGAAATTTAATATGGGGCCTATAGAGCCTCTTTGTGTGGGAATGACTCGGATTTAAAGAAAAGAATTTATGTTCTAAGAGAGGGAACCATTGTTGGAGAGAGGTCTTCAGGGACTAAGATCAAATGCAGTGTTTCTCAAACTATCTGGTCATGAAAAACTAGGTTTTTCTCATCCCGTCTATCAAAGACCAATGCTTTTATAAAATTCAGTACAGAAAATTACTGGAGTAATGAGATAGTAAAACACAGTCACATTATATACAAGACTTTTTAAAAAAAAACCTGTAAGATTCCACAGGCATAAAACCAACTCTGTTAAATTGTTACAAAAGTTTCTATGCATTTATTCTCCATTTCTGTACTTATCTCATCACAAATTGGTGACAGTTATCAGTCCATGGCCAACAGCAGTCTGTGGCTTGTCCTTTAACTAGAGGTGATCCAGTGCACAAGTGTTGATGAAGTTAGAACATTGGGCTTTTGGTGTCCTCTGTTGGTTTCTATTTCCTCCATAAAGATAGGGTGAGAGTGAAGATCGAGTGTTGGAGGACTAAGGAGAGAGAAGATTATAACATAGTACAGAAAATTGACAGTATAAGTTGATAGGGAAATCTAGGAGGATTGACAAGTAGTACTACAGTCTCACTTGAGAGTTTGGGGTCATGAGTTTAAAGTTACTCCAGTTAGAATTATTATATATATATATATATATATATATATATATATATATATATATATTTATAACCACACTAGAGGCCCGGTGCACAAAAATTTGTGTACTCAGGGGGGTCCCTCTGCCCGGCCTGTGCCCTCTCACAGTCTGGGACCCCTCGTGTGATGTCCACCTGCTGGCTTAGGCCTGCTGCCCAGGGGAAGGGGCCTAAGCTGGCAGTCATACATCCCTCTGGCAACCTGAGCCCTCAGGAGATGTCCACTTGCCAGCAGGGAACAGGCCTAAGCTGCAGTGGGACATCCTTAGTACTGCTGAGGAGGTGAGAGAGGCTCCTGTCACCACCACTGTGCTGGAAGCTGTCAGCCTGGCTTGTGGCTGAGCAGAGCTCCCACTGTGGGAGCACACTGACCACCAGGGGCAGCTCCTGCATTGAGCATCTGCCTTCTGGTGGTCAGTGTGTGTCATAGTGACCAGTCATTCCCAGTGGTTCTGCTGTTAGGATCAATTTGCATATTACCCTTTTGTTATATAGGATATGTCTCCTTGGATTCAAGTGTGGAATAGGAAGAGCGTTATGTTTAACCAGGGTCAGAGAGGGTGTGACAGACAGAGAGAGACAAGGGAGGAGAAAGTGCTTTTTGGGTAACATCTCTCAGATAAATTCATTCTCCTAGGATCCTGCTGCCACAACTCTTACTAGAGCATTCACTGTTAAATGTCTCATTTGCTGTGACAATCCCGAGTGATTTTCCATTGCCAGTGTATCCTGCATTTTTAACCACATTAACCTTGCTATAAAACTCTGCCATTCATGATCTCATTCAGTTAGCCCAAGATCTCATGGTACTTCTTTTTTGCTCATGATACAAATTCTACCTGCCACTTAAGACCACCCAGAGCTCTTACTTTTCATCTTCTTGAGCATACACTATTTAATTCTTCAAGTCATTGTTCATTGTTCATTTCTGTACTTCATATATGTGTACACATGTGCATGCACATGCACTCACACAAACAAGCACAAATATATACATAAACCCCAGAGGAATGGCCTTCCTGATCTGAATGTTATCCAAATTACACACTTCCTTCTTAGACTGTTGAAATCATATTTTAATTTAATCATATAATTTATTGAATGGCTACTATGCACCAGTCACTGTAGAAGCAACCAGTCACTGTTCTATGTAAAATGGATAAACATATGATTTTCCTTGTTCTTTTTGATGCAGATATCATTGTTTTTTCCCTTGTCTAAATTTTTATAGAATTTATAGTTTATAACCTAGACATATGTTATATTGTCTATATATTACTTTGACTATGTCTTAGGTACTCTTTAAGCTATTGTATTTATTTGTCTTGTCATCCCTGTTACTGTATAAGTTTCTCAAGGGCAGAGATAGTCTAATATTCCTTTTTTATCCTTACTACAGTGTAGATCGAGAGGACATATCTAATAAATACTTGATGACTTTATACCCTTGGTAGGATGTAGGAATTGCATGTCTTTGAAATAGTGGCATTCACAGAATGTCTAATATTTCTGCCCAGTAGAACACATTTGCTTCACCAGTTAGGGTGTGTGTGGCTTCAAGGAGCAGAAACTCAACTAACAATTATTTAAACAAATAGAGTTTGTTGTTTCTAATAAAAGTTCATAATTAGGCAGTACTTATCATTGGTTCAGCTACTTAAGGACACAGATGCCACCGTCATTTTGTCCTGGAGCTTCTCACTTCATGATAACAAGCCTCATTTAAGGAAAGTATGCAGAACTCAGAGTTTGCAAAAGGAGAGTTCTCTCTTTTGTTGAAGAGCAAGATGTTCCTTGCAAGTTCCCCAACTTCCTTCTCCATTTGATTAACCACTTCTCAGTCACATTGACACTCAGATTAGAAACATGGCTGTTTAGATTTCTTTTACCTCCATAGTAAGAGGTTGTGGCAATAATAATAATTATTATAATTAATAATTATCATGTTAACCAAATATTTGCTTGTTTATAACATTGCCTATATCACTTCTTCCAAGCAAATTTATTCAAACTTTGCACAGGTCTTCAACCCTAA
Source organism: Murina feae (assembly GCA_004026665.1). Classification (NCBI taxonomy): domain Eukaryota; kingdom Metazoa; phylum Chordata; class Mammalia; order Chiroptera; family Vespertilionidae; genus Murina; species Murina feae. The sequence continues at coordinate 24,603 of PVJC01012732.1, read as the reverse complement.
CACTTCACACCAGGCTACTTCCTTTTCTCTTTGTGTTTCACACATTTGTCCTTCCATGAAGACCCAGTAGGGGTCTGGTTCTTCTTTGTCTCCATGGACATAAATGGAAATTGTACTTTTGATCACCTGACCATCCGGTTTCAGGAACTAGAAGATTATTAGGATTTCCTAGAGCCTGAAAATAAATCTATGACACCTCTATCCCCACTTTCAGTCTATACCATTAGATTCAAAGATTTTAGGTTTGCATCAGATATCTACTTGTCTCCAACATATTAACAGTTTTTTGAAAATAGAGAGGAGAGTCAACTGGTAACACTAGATTATATCAGATAAAACGATCTCTAAATTTTAGTATTTTTCAGTGCTTCTAATATGCTAGTATCCTGTTAACTCTCCAAAAAGGGTATATAGCATGCAGTTTTTTCAATATATTTAACATGGTTTATGTTATTATCAACATTTAGCATAATTTATTTTTTCAGAGAGCATTTTGTAGAACCAGTGTTAGAAGAAGAAAACCTTTCAGACATTTCTATACATTTCAATGCCTATTTTTGTTACAGAACTGAGAACTCAGGACCTTAAGTAGCTTTAAATGACACAATTATACTATCTAAGTTCAACCCCATGCACCCATATTTTTCCAGAGGCCCTATATTTTTCAAAGTTTAACTTCTGATTAATTATTTCCCAGTTGACCCATACACAGAATTCAAGATGCAAGCACCTTATGTCCCTATTTTTTGCCTACCTCCTCTCCTACATCAGTGATACAAATAGCATGGAAATCATGACCATCTGAGCTTTTCTATTCTACTAATTCTTAGACTCTATTATGTATATAGTCCAAGACTCCATTACATATATAGTGATATAGTATAATAAAACTTTCTAAAGATGCAAACTATTTCCTAATCAAATAGTTGAACCACAGAAGGTGTTTCAGAGGTCACTTGGTCTCACACTCAGCCAAAACAACACCTGAAGCATCCAAGGCAGATGGCTGCCTGGCCCAAGGGTGTCCAGCCAGACGGAATGTAGGAGCCAAAATTTACCAATGTCATCAGCAAAATGATTCATTTTTACAAAAAGTAATAACTCAACAGAATAATGCAGAATAAACTATTTATTAGAAAATGTTCAAAAGGTTTAATGGTATAATTTTGTTTTAGTCCCTTGAAAATATATTTTCTTGAATCATTTATCAATGTGCTTACTAATGCAATCCTTTTTAATTGAATTTATTGGGGTGACAATGGTTAATAAGATTATACAGGTTTCAGGTGTACAATTCTATAATACATCATCTGTATATTGTGTTTTGTGCTCACCAACCCCAATGTAATTCTTAATCTCTCATTTTCATCTTCACTTCAAGGCTTACTAATAAAGTTCTAAAAAGTAGCATATAACCTGAGGCCAAAGATGATCCACATATTAGTTTTCATAACACCACAGAAGCAGTATTTAGAAAAGGCTTAACAAAAATAATTTAAATGAATGATTTGCTGGTTTCAAAGGATCTCTCTAAACATTGCATCTTTTGATTTTTTTCTTCCAATATTCAAGTAAAGAACATGTTTTAGAAATGAAACAGACAAACAAACAAAACAAAACAGAGTTTCAGTATCAATGACATCCCTAAAGACAAATAGATAGTAGGTGCATCATCAGGATTTCAACTCAAGCTTCCTGGATAGAGAGCTGAGTTTTCCTTTTCATCTTATTAGAGTTTATTTCTAGGCCTCTGTGTTAAAATGGCTTCTCTGCTTTAGTCTTTATCAGTATTCAGCAGGATTGGAAATCAGCTGACTATAATCCTGCATATGCCTTTCTGGCACTGAAGATGTATAGTGAGTATTCAGATAGCCAAAATAGAAATTCTATGTATAGCATATTTAATGTCTAAATGCATCCTACCCTACCCACAGAGGGTAGAAGGTGGCCTAGTTACAAGTCAATCAAGTGTTCATTGTTGGAATTTTGATATTCAGGAAGTTGTTTTATAATAGCATTGTATTCTTGAAGGTTGTTAACTGTGGTGGCAGCATAGTTTTTTCATCTCGCAAGATCCCCATCAAAACATAAGGTAAAAACAAAGAAACAAAATAAAGAACATCCTATATAATAAAAGCCCAGCAATGGAACTGCAGAATGACCAGAATTACTGGTCAACCAGTTGCTATGATGTGCACTGACCACCAGGGCACAGATGCTCAATGCAGGAGCTACCCCTGGTGGTCAGTGTGTTCCCACAGTGGGAGCACTGGTTGGCTGACCTGATGAGTGGTGCTCCCACAGCAGGCTGATCCCCGTAGGCCACGCCCCCCACCAGTGCATGAATCCCATGCACCGGGCCTCTAGTTTACAATAAAACTAAATAACAAAGTATCCCAATTAACCTCAAAATAAAAGCGGGTGAGGACAAACCACCAACAGCCACAAAATTTGAGTGTTACTAGCATCTATGCAGAAGAAGGCAGAAGGAAATAATAGGATTATTATTATTATTGGACTTCAGATTAATATAACCTTAAAGTACCGAAGAGCTATTCACTGAAAAGTGGAACGAGCCAAATTGACACAGCATCTAAAATTGTAAAGGGTTTTGCCTAATTCTATGGTGAGTCTAACAAGCCTGCAAAAAGGCATAAAGAATCTGCTGCACTCTGGGCCCTAAGAACTCTAAAAAATGACCCATTAGTGATTCCTTTTAAGACAGATCCCCACACTGAGAAGGAAATTCTGTGAGAGGAATAAAAAAGTGGGCAGGACAGGGACCCCTGAAATAAAGAATAGAAAGATTTGGACACAAGTCAAAGAGAGAGACAAAGCCAGGAAATCTCAGAAAACTATCTATGCCTCTTTCTAAGGTTTCAGGAAAACTAAACTCACATAAATACGATTGAAGTTTCAACACATAGAAAGTCACAAAGAGAATGTGAAGCAGAATAACATTCCTGCAGACAATGAAAGCATGCTACAAAACATGCTCACATATAAATCAAAATGGCAGCAAACACTCCAAAATGAGCTAAAAGGTACAAATAATGATACAAGATAAGAAATAAAAGCATAAATCAGAACTAGAAAATCTCAGAAATAAAGTGACATACCTTAAAGAATTAAATATAAGTGAACCTACCTTTAGAAATGAGATTTCAACTAGAAATAATACAAAAGTAAATCCAACAAAAATGCTTAAGAGTGACATATAAAAAAGAAAATTTTAGAATTAAAACACTCAAAATGAGTATAAAAGTACCTCAACATAATAAAGGCCATATATGACAAAGCCTCAGCTAATGTCATATTCAGTTATGAAAAACTGAAAGCTTTTTTTTAAGATCAGGAACAAGATAAGGATTTCCACTCTCACCATTGTTATTTAATATAGTTTTGGACATCCTAGCCTCAGCTAATGTCATATTCAGTTATGAAAAACTGAAAGCTTTTTTTTAAGATCAGGAACAAGATAAGGATTTCCACTCTCACCATTGTTATTTAATATAGTTTTGGACATCCTAGCCAGAGCAAGCAGGCAAGAAAAAAGAATAAAAGACATCCAAGTAGAGAATAAAGCAGCAATATTATCACTTTTTGCAGATGACATGATTCTTTACATAGGAACCTAAAGACTCCACATACACAACACACATGCACACACACACACATGCGTGTGCACACACAAAATGAGTAGACACAATAAACAAATACAATAAATTTGCAGGATACAAAATAAATATACAAAAATCCATTGCATTCCTATATCCTAACAACAAAATTTCACAAAAAGAAATGAAAAAGAAAACAATTCACTTTGCAATTGCAACAAAAAGAAATAAATACATAGGAATAAACTTAAAGGATATGAAGGACCTATACACTGAAAACTATAAACTATTAAAAGAGGTTGGAAAAGACACAAAGAAATGGAAAGACATTCTGTGTTCATGGATTGGAAGAACTAACATAGCTAAAATGGGCTGTAGCCAGTTTTGCTCAGTGGATAGAGCAACAGCCTCTGAACTAATGTGTCCCAGTTCAATTCTGGTTAAGGGCATGTACCTAGGTTGCAGACTGCATCCAGGGACTGTGTGGGAGGAAACCAATTGATGAGTCTCTCTCATATCACTGTTTCTCTCTTCTGTCTCTCCCCTTCCCTTCCACTCTCTCTAAAAATCAATGGAAAAATATCCTCTGGTGAGGATTAACAATAACAACAATAACAAAAAGGCCATATCACCCAAAGCTATATACAGATTTAATGCAATCCCTGTCAAAATCCCAATGGTATTTTTAAAAGAAATAGAACAGAAAAATTATCAAAGCTGCATGGCACCATTACTAGTAAAAACCCCAAATAGCCAAAGCAATCTTGAGAAAAAAGAAGGAAGCCAGAGGTATCATACTCTCTGAATTCAAATTATACTACAAAGCAACTATAACTAAAACAGCATGGTATTTATGTAGACTCCTGATATTTCATGTGATAGGTTCTAGAGACACTGTAAAAGATAAAAAAAAGATATTATATTTTCCCTTAGAGAATTTATAATAACATTTAGAAATTTATAGTTAATATATATAATATCTTGGTTAATTTGTTGAAGCTAGATATTATCTAAAATAATATGTGTTGGTAACATTAAGATAGCTCAAGTTAACAAAATGTTTATATGTTTAATTTTTTCAATTAAATGTGCTATATTTTCTTTATTTAATATCAGAGTCATGTAATTTTAATGCATTAAGAAGCTTGATAATTTTCTAAACCAAGAAAAATAGAAATGATTACTTAATTTTTTTATGTAAATAAGTACTCCAGGAATTTTAGTGAGATGTATTTAAGATAGGAAACGTAGTCCATCTATTTTTAAAACAAAGAATATTCTAAGAAAGAATGTGCATCTCTTCTTAAATCTAGTAATAGCTTAACATATAGCCACAGAAATTGACTGCCTTCTTTTATTGCTATTTTAAGTTTCTGTATTTTTAATTATTCACAGGTTACTCCTACTTTTTTTAATGAGCAGACCCTAGCCCCTTTGCTTGCTCATCACACCTTGCTATGCTATGTTAGATCCTTTTAAATATATGTCATACTCAAGCACCACCCAATAAACTTATTTTTAATTAAGAAAAAAACAGCATGGTATTGAATATACTCTTAAGAGTGGTATTTCTGGATCATGGGGTGTGTATGCATATATTCAACTTTAGTAAACAAAGGCCAACAAAGCTTTCCAAAATATCAGAAATTTATCCTCTGACCAGCAGGATATTAACCAAAATAATATTGTAATATTAACAAAAATATTACATTGTAAATTTAATTTGCATTGCTGATGAAAATCAATTTTCAATGTGTTTATTGGTATGTGGATATCCTCATTATGATTTACATATATAAAGAACCTAATATGATACCAGCACGTACTAAATGTATAATAGGCAATGACTATTTATTTGTCTTATTGATTCCAAACCATGAATCTAATCTAATCAAATTTTGCAGCAGTTCTAAGTGCAGCTTTCTGGCCATAGCTTACTTTTGGTCAACAGTAATTTCATCAAATCAATTGCTAAACATTATGGTTTTACAAAGCCATGTGGTTAGAATTAAAGTTCTGAAGTCACAGTGTCTGTGTTTGAATCTCAGCTCTGTCCTGTGTTAGCTGTGTACCCATCCTTAACTTCTTCAGGTCTCCATTTTCTTGTGTGTAAAATGGTGATAATAATACAAATTTATGAGATTAAATGAGTTGATATTTTTATAGCAATTAGTACAGCGCTTGTCATATAGTAAGCTCTATTGAAATATTTGACTAAAAAATAGTGTATATGTCATGTTGAAAGATATTTTTTTTAATTTGTTGCTTCTAAGAAAAAGGTCAAAGCATTTTTAATATTCCTTTTAAGTCCCATTAATCCTAAAATAGTGTTATGTATTTCATTCATAAATTAATTTATTTTACCTTTATTGAATAGTTAGTATATTTCAGGCCCTATGGTATCACTCAAGGTAGCTAAGACATGCAGACAAGTGTTTAAAATATGATAATTGCTATGCTCTACAAGCAACATTGATCCATGGTGAACCTTGTCTTTTAGACCTTTTAATTTTAGTTTTCACTCTTAGTGCCAAGGATAACTTACAATGAGAGTTTAACAACTATAAAAGAAAACCAATATATTTTTGTTGGCTCTAAGAAAGCAAAAGAAACTGAGAAAATAGTTGAAAGTATCCTTGAAGGTATGAAAATGTTTTGTTTATGGATTATGACAAGCTGCATGAGACATCTTTGTGATGGACAGAAGATAGATAAACAGAAATACTTCTCTCTTGAAACATGTATGCACAATCTAAAACAATTAATCTTGCCTGAGTCAGCAGCTCGAATGGTGCTGCAGGCGTGGCCATCCATCAAGCCCACCAATCCATCACACAGGCCCAGATACAGTGCTGGGCAGGTCTGCCTCCTGCTTCATGCCTAAATGCCTGAGACACAGCAAGCCCTGGGGAATTATTTATGTTTGTCTTAAAAAGGAGAATCTGAAGCTATTCATATTTGATGCTATTGATTTTAATAAAGATGTCAACAGATAAGTACCTCTTCTGATGACACAAAACAGATCTGTTTTGACAAATAAAAGTCTGACAATGTGTCCTCCTCTCAAACTCAAAAGTCTAGGCATGACAGATCATTGTTGTCAGCATATGCACATTTCCTAATACCTTTAATTTTTTAACAAAACCCTTATTAGAGCTGACATCTTTTATAGTTTTCATCCCATTTCTCTGATCCCCATTTTTAAAAATATTTTTTCACTTCCCATTTCTTCTTAAATATTCTCTGGTTAGACTTTCATTACTTCATTGAAATTACGTATGTCAGGGTCACCAACAATATATTTCGTGCCATGCCAATGACCAAACTCTCTCTTAACACTCTCTTCACTTCACTTTTAGAGAATCAGCTGGTCTTCCTACCTCACTGACCGCTCCTAACTTTCCTCTGATGTTTCTCTTTGTAACACTGGCTGTCGGTATGCTCTAGAAATCAGTTTTCAGCCCCATCTCTCCTCCATACTAACTCCCCACGTGATCTCAGCCTGTCCAATGGCTATAAATAGCATTACCATACAACAAGTTCCACAATTTGGTAACTCCATCCTGGATCCCTTCCAAACTCTGTATTTTTATATTCAATGCATATTGGATGGCTTTACTTGAATGTCCAAAAGATATCCAGGCTTTACTATATCAAAACGAGCACTATTTTCAAACAAAACATGATTATCTCCTAGTCTTTCCCATCTCAGTAAATGCCATATACCCTGTTAGTCATGTTCAGCATCTTTTGTTTATGTTTAAACCCTTCCTTATTCTCATTACACTCCATGCACAATCAACCAACCTGAAGGTTACCTCTCACCACTTCAAAACGACTGCCTTCATCTGAGTTATCATCTTCACTCACACTGACAACTTCAAGAGTCCCCTAACTGGTCTCCTTGCATTCTCACTTGTCCTTCTACAGTATATTCTTCATTCATATGCACATGTAAATATATAGAGAGAGCATCTTTCCCTTGCTTAAAACATGTTAATGATTCTCTAGAATCAACTTCAACTTCTACACCATGGTCTTTGAGGCCCTGTGCCAGCTGGCCTCAGTATATCTCTTGAACATCACCTCTCTCCATTTTCTCACTCCTTTATATCACTTTTTAGAGAGTCTTTCCCTAATCACTTTTCTTCCTTCTATGTTTCTCTATGCCATTATCATGCTATATTTTTCACTTACCAAAAATTTATACTATATTCTTATACTTATTTAATTGTTCATTATCTAGCAAGAAAATATATGCTTCATGAAGACAAGTACTCAGCCTCTTTTGTTCACCCTTATTTCTCCAGTTCTAGAGGAGTACTTGGTGTATTTTAAGGGCGCAATAAATAATACTGAATGACCCTGTTGACATGGTTCAATGGTTGAATGTCAACCTATAAGCCTGGAGGCCACAGTTTAATTCCTAGTCAGGGCACATGCCTGGGTTGCAGGCTCGATTCCTGGTGTGGTGCCTGCAGGAGACAGCCGATCAATGATTCTCTCTCATCCTTAATGTTTCTATCTCTCCCTCTCCTTTCTTCTCTGAAATCAATAAAAATATTAAATAATACTGAATGAGTGGATGTTTTTAATTAAAGAATAGGGATAAATAATCTAATAAGGTGCCTTCTTAGTTTTAATTCCTTTAGTTCCAAGTCATTACGTGCTGTCTTCTGTAAGAATGACTACTGGGTCTCGATTTCCTATAGGTGGATGTTGGGAGAATATGGGTAAATGAAGAAGGGATTGGGATAGATTTTCAGAAAACCACTCCAGGGGAAATGCAAGTTTTGGGGGAAAGGAATAAAATTCTCTGAAATTTGGTGGTGAAAAAAAGTGTAGAAAAAATAATAGGCTTTTAAATGTGTATAATACAGATCTAGTAAATGATATTCCTTAGATATGTCTTCCTAAGCCAAACAAATACACCACTCTAGCCTGGGCCTGTAAAGGTGAGCTATCAAAATACTTATGAATATCCCTGACCAGTTTGGCTCAGTGGATGGAGCATTGGCCTGTGAACTGAAGGGTCCCGGGTTCGATTCCGGTCAGGGGCATGTACCTTGGTTGTGGGCACACCTCCAGTAGGAGGTGTGCTGGAGGCAGCTGATTGATGTTTCTCTCTCATCAATATTTCTAACTCTATCCTTCTCTCTTCCTCTCTGTAAAAAATCAATAAAATATATTTAAAAATACATATGAATAGTTGCAAAAATCATGTGAAATTCCTTCAATTCAATTCAATTCAATTCAATTTTCTCAAATTTTCACTGCTTTCTAGACCACACCCACTTCTGGCTTTAAAACCAGAGCCTCATATCTAAACTCTGCAGCACAGCAGTTGGTGTCTGAGTCCCTACTACTTCTGATCTTATTTATGAGTGCAGATCTCTGAGACCCATGACCTTCGGTAAAAGTTTTCTTACCTCACCCTCTGTCTCAAGAAACCAAAACCAGGCCCCAGACACTTAAAGAATACTCACTGCACCAACCCTAGTTAACCAGAGAGGATTTAAAAAATTAAAAAATAAATTCTAGATCAAATGAATTAGAATTCTAAGTGAATTTCTGCAATGAATTTAAAAACCAACAATTATATCTTTTTGCACTCTTTACACAGCATACTAATCAACTAAATATAATACATGTTAAGGGCTTAGTCTACTATAGAGCACATGCTGTGAGTGTTTATTAGCACACTATCAGATTATTTGTATACTATCATATACTGCCTCAGGAACAGAAGGAGGCAGGTTCAACTGATGAATTTAATCACATTTTTCAAAATGTGTTAAGTAAGTCTGTTTTAAAGTTTTAATTGCTACTTACGGATCATAAATAGACTACTTTTTCTTTTATTCTTGGAGATATCACTAAATTTTTCTTTTTACTTACCCATTGAGCTAAAATACTTACCTGTGTCTTAAAAGATTCTTTTAAACTAACATTTGCATCATTTCTATTAAAAACTGCTTAAATCTTCTTTTTTAAGAGCTATATTAGAATATTTAGATAAAGTAGTAAAATTACTAATTTTTAAAATTTGTCTTGGAAACATATTAATGATGGAAATATTAGCAATTATCCAATTTTAGTGCACTAAATATTATTTTATTAAGACATAGATAATAAATACTAAGTGGAAAAAATAGACAAAGTGCTAAATGAAAAATTAGATAATATATCTGTCATTTCTTCAACAAACCTATATACATGCCTATAGTTTAGTAGTACTTGAAGTAATCTTATAAAGCAATATTGACAGGTATTAATAAATTTGTCTCATAACAAATACAATAAGCATACAAGAAATGCAACTGTGACTAAGACAGAAAAGATATTTGTTCTTGTGGAGCTTATAGTTTAGTGGTGGAGGAGGGGTGGGAAACATGCAATCAAAAACTAAACAAAATAATTTGAAAAATTAAATTAATTCCCAGTTACCTATCTTCCAAATATTATTGGTGTTAACTGTGGAGGAGGGAGCAAGACATGAATCTCATATTAACTATCTTAATTTCCCCTATGTAAAACTGACAATTTTAAAATATATATATTTTATTGATTTTTTTTACAGAGAGGAAGGGAGAGGGATAGAGAGCCAGAAACATCAATGAGAGAGAGACATTGATCAGCTGCCTCCTTCACATCTCATACTGGGGATGTGCCCACAACCAAGGTACATGCCCTTGACTGGAATCGAACCTGGGACCCTTCAGTCTGCAGGCCGACGCTCTATCCACTGAGCCAAACCAGTCAGTAAAGGAAGCACCATTTCCAAGATTTTTTCACTTTCTTTGAAGACGCTCTCATGTGAATAACCATCAAGGCCACTATTTTCTAACTGAGACTATAGCATAAAAGTCCTTCAGAGGGAGAGAGAGAGGCAGAAACATCAATGATGAGAGAGAATCAAATGAACAAATAAGACAAACAAAAACTATAGACTCAGAAAATGGTATGGTGGTTACCAGAGGGAAGAGGGTGAGGAATAGTAAAGGGTAAAGGGATCAAATATATGGTGATGGAAGAAAATTTGACTTTGGGTGGTAAACACACAGTGCAATATATAGATGATATATCATAGAATTGTACACTTGAAACCTATTATTAACCAACTAGAGGTCTGGTGCACAAAATTCATGCACAGGGGAGGATGGGGGTCCCTCAGCCCAGCCTGCCCCTCTAACAGTCTGGGACCCCTCAGTGGATGTCCTACTGATGACCACAATCTGGCAGGTGCATGTGTGTGTGTGCGCATGTGTGTGTCTGCTGGGGGCTTCCCCCAGCTGCAACGCAGAGGCTCAGAGAAGGCACCCTATGCGTGTGTCCCCACTGGGGGGCTTGCCCCAGCTGGAATGGAGGCTGGAAACAGGCACCCAGTGTGTGTGTGTGTGTGTGTGTGTGTGTGTGTGTGTGTGTGTGTCTGCTGGGGGCCTGCCCACAACCATACCATGGAGGCTTGGAGCAGGCACCCCTCTGTGTTGACCTCTCAGGCTCCTGGCCTCACCTACATGTTTTCTCTCCCTTGAGCTGTGGCCAGGGCTGGGTGCTGCCTGCCAGCCACATTTGCCTACTCACGGTTCATCCCGGCAACCCAGGAGCAGGCCCCTCTGTGGGTTGCCTGTGGGCCTCCACTCATTCTTTCCTGCTCCCGATCGCTATGGCAACTGGAAGCAGGCCCCCAAACGCACGGCAGCCCATGGGGCTCTCCTGCTCCCGATCGCTGTGGTGGATAGGAGCAGGCCCCTGAACGTAGACTGCCTGCCAGCCACCTGTGTGTTTGCTCTCCTGCTTCCATTGCCGCAGCGACTGGAAGCAGGCCCCTGAATGCGTGACAACCTGTGGAGCTCTCCTGCTCCCAGTCACTGTGGTGGCCAGCAGGCCTCGCTGCGGGCTGCCTGCTGGCGGTGCTTGCCTGCTCCAGGGCAGTGTGACCTGCTCACAGGTTGCTGAGGTAATGCCTGCTTGGCTCACGTTGCTAGGGTGATGCCGCCAGTGCCCTGCCCCACTGATATGGGTGCCACAATCTTTGTCCCAGAATGATGGTTAATTTGCATATTACTCTTTTATTAGATAGGATGTCACCCTAGTAAATTTAAAATGAAGGAAGAAAGGGAAGAAGGAAGGAAGGAAGGAAGGAAGGAAGGAAGGAAGGAAGGAAGGAAGGAAGGAAGGGGGGGAGGGAAGGAAGGGAAAAGAATGGAAGTAGGGAGGGAGGGAAGAAAAAAGAGAAAGAGAGAAAAAAGGAAAGAAAATAGAAAAGGAAAGGAGAGGGGAGAACAGAGGAAAGGACAGGAAAGGAGAGGAGAGGAGAGGAGAATCATTGATCGGCTGCCTCCTGCACAACCCCCAGTGGGGATCAAGCCTGCAACCCAGGCATGTGCCCTTGACTGGAATCGAGCCCAAGACCCCTCAGTCCTCAGGCTGACACTCTATCCACTGAGCCAAACCAATAATATTAATTATGCTCAAGTTCTGCCATAATTCCACTTAATATATCTAATCTAATAAAAGAGTAATATGCAAATTGACCCTCACTCTGAGACACCTAAGTCATGCCCACCAGCCAAGCCATGCCCACCAGCCAAGTCATGCCCACCAGCCAATCAGAGTGGCTATATGCAAATTAACCCAGCCAAGATGGTGGCTGGCAGCCACAGAGCTGTAATAAGCAGGAGGCTTCCATTAGGCTGGCTGGGCTTCTGCTCAAAGCAACAATATTTCAATTATAAGAGATAAATAAACCCCAGAACCTGATTCCAGTCAGCCTTGCTGGGACGTTGGGTCAATGGGAGCTGTGGGCAGCTTGAGCTGGAATAAGCAGTAGGCTTGCCCCAGCGATGGAGGAAGCTAAGGTTCCTGCCTGCCTAGGCCGGCTATGGCCTCCGCTCACAGCAACAAAGTTTCAATTATAGAAGATAAACAAACCTCAGTTACCTACTTCCTGCCTTAGGCTCAAGGAAGCGCTGAGAGTCTAGATTGTCAGGGGCAACCTAACCTGGGCTCCAGTTAAAGCAACAAAATTTCAACTTTAGAAGTTAAATAAATCTCAGCCAACCTCACTGCAAACAGCCATCAGACCCTCACCCAGGCTGGCCAGGCACGCCAGCAGGTGGACATCCCCCGAGGGGTCCCAGACTGAGAGAGGTCACAGGTCGGGCTGGGGGACCCCCCAAGTGCACAAATTTTTGTGCACTGGGCCCCTAGTTGTCACATAAAGACTGTTATAAAGTTAACTTTCATAAACTAAAACAGAAAATTAAATGGGAAGAAGAGAGAATAAAATAGTTAGTATATGCAAACAGTAGAAGCATAGAAAAAATGTAAAGCTACTATGGTCTTGGTGTCTGCAATTGGCCATTAGACTATAGTTGATATATCCAAGTTCCTTCACTATCCATTCCATATTTGCCTCAGCTAACTAGAATTCTTTACATTACAGAATAATCCAAACTTATTCCCAACAAAACTAAGTCCTCACTCATCCTTCCTCTCTGTGGTTGCTACAGTTTTCCATTAAATTTACTATCATGCATGGAAGTATTAAAGGCATACAGATAATCCGCTGAATTTCAGACATTATCCTCTTATCCCCATTGTATAGCAGCAGTTCAATGTATCCTTAACCCTACCAGACCAGTATACCGATTTTTTGGTAATTTTTCAATCTGCTGTACCTAATTTTCAGTACTTTGCGGTCTGGTAGGGTTAATAATTGGAATCAATCACTCCAACCAGAAAAGTAATCCCCATTTTTCTTTTTACCTATTTTTTCAGTGGAATAAGAAGCTCAAATTTACTAGGGTGGCAGTCTCATCCTTCAATTCAGTGGAATCATTAACATGACACCAAATGGAAGCATTCCCTACTCCTCACACCCATCCCTTTGGTAACTAAGATCTAGAAACAAGCATAGCTCAAAGTTTAAGGGACAAAAAGAAACACATCTCTGAATAGGTTTTTCTGTGTTATTTTGAGAAGAGCACTACAAATCTATATATTGATTCCCAGGCTCATGTATTATGACTCTAGAAAAGATAGCCTCGTATAATGATCTTTAATTCAACCTATTTAATGCATTCGGTAAAACAGAAACCCATTCTTTCATCTGGTACCATAACTGACTGGTCTAGTTAGTCATTTCACCTTTTCAATTAGGCCAGCCACTTTGGAATGACAGGGGATGTGATAAGATCGGTTAATGTCATTAGCATTAGACTATTGCTGCATTTCTTTCACTTTCAAATAAGTCTCTTGATCAAACACAATCTATATATATATAAGGCTAATATGCAAAGTGTCTTCTCAGGAGTTTGACTGGGAGACCAGGAGAGCGATAGCTTGCTATGACATGTGCTGACCACCAGGGGGCAGTGCAGAATGAAGGGAGGTCCCAGCCAGCAGCTGGCAGCCAGGGGGGAAGGGTGGCCCTGGCTGGCAGCCAGAAGGCCTCAATCGGCCCTGATCACCAGGTAGGCCTGGGGACTCTACCAGTGCATGAATTTTGTGCACTGAGCCTCTAGCCCTGTATATAATGCCATGAAGAGAACAAGTCATTCTGTTAGTCACATATTGACAGAAGCATTACAGGTAGGAAAAGCAATTCTCTATATCCAAAATATGTCTATTCCAAGAGGAAAATATCTACCCCTTCATAATGAAAGACATCCAATGTAATTAATATGCCACCAAAATCTAGTTGGTTCCCACCAGAAACTGTACTATATCAAAGGCTCAATATTGGTCTCTGCTATCAAAAGATTAGGCACTCAATAGTAGTATTAACCAAATCAGCCTTGATAAGGGGACACCATGATGCTGAGCAATGCATAACCTTCTTTGTTCAGGAGCCCATTAAGCAAGCAGTGGGGTAGCTAAGGAAAGAAGCTGACTGGCCATCAGAGAATATGTCATCTTGTACACCTGACTATTAAGATGAATGCTCTTTGGTGGATATTAACAATGGAAACAAATTCTTCACAGTTTGTGCCCATTCTTAGAAATCCATCAGATTTCTTTGTCACCAATCTCCCTTTCCTTTTCCTACAGGTCCCTGGTCATCTAGCCAAACCTTTAACAACTGCACATAAATTAATGTATCTGTACTTATGCTCTCTCTTATTCAAGACACAGCAGAAAACCAAAACAGTTAGATTCATGAAATGTTAATTACATACGCAAATGGAATTTCTGTAAAGTAAATAACATTCCATACTAAACCCATCTGAAAGGCTCCCTAGATTCATTTAGTACTACATGACTCTCAGGTTTTGTGTACTTGATCAATAGAATCCTGGCAACTGCCACTGTTACCTTTCGCCCAATACAACTCTCTCAATCTTCTCTAGAGTGAGGCCTGTACTCAGGCACACCTCTATGGCTCTTGTCATGAAAACACAGCAAATTTATCTGCTCCTGTCCAACTCGGACAAGTAACATCTAGGTTCCAACAGCAGATGCCAAATGACCAGGTAACACAATCCAGAAGTGCAATGACATTAGTGCCCGTGTCATGAACTTTGGATCAAAAGAGATACAGGAGCAGAAGGAGCTGGCAAATAAGCCCACTTCTTTCCTCTTGCTAATGATTATTTGAAGGCACAGGGATTCCAAACATCACCTGAGGAGACATCCCTCATGACTGAGCAGCTGGCTGTTTTCTGTGAATCTTCAGTCAACTAGTTAACAAATGATTTCATTTGCTTTCCTTCTTCCTGATCTCATTTCCCTTTTTCCTTCACTCTTATTACCTGGGGTTGTATTCCCCCAAAAAAACATTAGCACATCATCTTTGTCTCAAGCTGTTTTCTAAGTAACCTGGGCAACATGATAATACTCTAGGGGATTTTAAAATATATGTGCATATATTTCAATTTTAGAGAGGAAGGGAAAGGAGAGAGAGATAGAAACACCAATGATGAGAGAGAATCATTGATCGGCTGCCTCCTGCATGCCCTACATTGGGGATCGAGCACGCAACCCAGGCATGAGCCCTGATGGAATTGAACTTTAACCTCCTACTTCATAGATTGATGCTCAACCATTGAGCCCTGCTGGCCGGTCTCTAGGGGATTTTTAAAAGGAAATTGTGGTGAGTTTTTTGTTATGTTCTTAATACATCTTCCACATTTTCTATGTTAGTTATATTGAATTTCCATAAGATAGTCTTATTTAATGTATGGCCGTCCAGGTTGTACTTTGAAATCTCATTTCACAATTTATTTCAAGTTTTAAATTATAATAATTTTTAAATTATAGCATGCCTTTCCATCAGAAGTTTAGTGGGCTATAAGGGAAGGAATTCACAGAAAATCTGATTTAAATCACATGGATTGCCATAGTTTTGTTTTTTGGTTGTTTTTTTTTCTGAAAAAAAGTGTTTTTAACAGCCAAAATAATAGGCCCTTATGGCATTTAACAAACAAACTGCTCTTCATCAGCATTCCCAATGGTTATACCCACTGGTATTTATTGGATGGCTAAAGACAATGCTGAAATGTGCTTCTTTTAGCCAATAAATGGAAAACCCAGATGCCAAGGTGAAAAAGATTTGTTCTTTGGTAGTAGCTACAGCAGCTGTCTATTTGGCATATTCCTTAGAAAACTTTGAAGTTGCCTAGGATACAGACTTCATAAACTGAGATCCTGCAAAGTCTTTAAAAATATTTTTTAAGTGTAAAACCCATATAGACATTAAATCAACAATAATGCTTTAGCCCACTTATGTACGATAAATTGACTTTCTGATTTGTGGAAAGAGAGCATATAATGAATAATCCAAATTATGGCACCAAATAAATTGTACACATTTTGCTACAACAAGAAAAATGAGACCTACATATAAAGTTTAGAAATAAAGATTTGCGAATCACACTCTTGAACTAGCTTTTCTGTAATAATTAGAACTAAATTTCTCTTTGCTCTAATCTTCAATGATTACAAAAACTGCCGTTAGTATTTGCAATAGTTTAACAAACAAATAGAAATCATAATAACATAATCCTAACTTCAATGTATCATCAAATACTGTCAAAATGAAGAGAATTTCTTACTTAAGTAAAAGGTGATAGTTTACAATACTTTAATCATTGAATTCTATGCTTAAAATGGGTAGAATTTTGTAGTATATAAATTATACCTCAGTGAAGCTGTTTTTTCACACACACATAAAAAAATAAAATAAAAAGGAGCTCAGTTTGGCTCAGTAGCTAGAGCACTGGCCTGCAGATTGAAGAGTCCCAGGTGTGATCTGGGTCAAGGGCACATACCCAAGTTGTGGGCTCAATCTCCAATAGGAGGCATGCAGGAAGCCACGAATCAATAATTCCCTCTCATCATTGATGTTTCTATCTCTATCTCCCTCTCCCTTCCTCTTTGAAATTAAGAAAAATATTTTTTTAAAAAAAGGAAAAAATTACAGTTTATTGTCAAGAAAAGAACAACCTCCCATGAAGGCCTGAAATTCTACATCTGTTCCCTAATCACTTAAGACTAGCTGTCTCTAGAAATCTAACTGCACTTGCATATTACTGTGGGTGAGCAGCTGGATATGATTGCATTCAGCCTACTGCTTAGCTCACCATCTTTGTAACTTGGCAGTAATCACTAGAACCATCACGCTGTTCACCTCTACTGCTCATCAGATGTCCCTCTGGAATCTGGTAAATTTTAGCTATAAGTAAAGGTTGCTTTTACATTACCCAATTTAGGCTCCTAAATCTCATCATTTTAGGTGAGTGGAATAGGGTAATAGCTGTTCCTTTCAGAAAGAATGTTGCTTGTACCCTAAGAAAAGGAATATCCTGGGATGGGTAGATTGATGGTATTTTACCCTGAAGAAATTTGAAAGGCTGCCAGGCATTGAGGAAGGGTCAGCCAGCACCCCCTAAAAGGAGGCAGTTTGCCCATCTTCCTGTCAATAACACTTAGCACGCTGAGCTGTTTTATCAGACAGATGGTGAGCCATGCACCATTATGACCAATTCAGTGTTGCCACCGTGCAGAAGGCTCCCATGACTGTTAAGCTCCCTGGCCACCTCAGATATGGCTTTTTGTGCGGCCCTTTACAGCTCTGCTGCATGGATTCTATGTTTCCAGTGTCAGGAAGAAACCAGCAAAGAGGCATTTCAATAGGAAAGCCAACTTGAATATTTCATTTCATTTTAATGAAAAGAATTCTGACTTATCAAAGGCCTACTAGTGTTACTGCCAGCAATGACATAATTAAGACTTTCAATCATAAAAAGTTCTTCAAATTTACATTTCTCAGATATATATTACTCTTCAGACTGATGTGTAATTTCTTCAGAATATAAAAACTAGTTTTAAAATGGAATTTACATTGTGTGAACCTAAGGGGAAAAAATCTGTTTCCCATAAAATACATTTTGTAAATTATTTCAATTAATATTAGAGATGCTTTTTAATTTATCTGGAGACTCATGATTTTTATCTGAAGCATATTTACATTCATAGATTAGAGTCCCTCAAAAAATACTTTCTAATTTTTATGATACTTAAAAACCAAAGAACATGTGAAATGATGGTTAGTAGAATGTAGTATGTATATCGGACTTTTTTTTAAAGCTGAGCAACAAATAGAAGTTTAGTTAAAAAAAAAAGAAAGGTTAAAATATCTATAATCATTTCATCACTTTCTCTTTGCATTGGATAGAACAGATATAAAATATTAACCAAAGAAAGATGCATTTTATAAGATTTGTATAATTAGGATAAGTAGGTTGTAAAATTAACCTATAAAATTATTTCAAATAATCTATTAATTATTTAAAATTAATCTATAAAATTAAACTAAGTACTAGAAGTATACTCTTTACATAAATATTAGTTATTTCTGGAAACAGAAAAAAATTAAAGGTTATAGGTATAGTGTAGGGATAAACCTGAAGTCATCTTGAGGCAAATATGTTATCAGTTTAATTCTACTCCTGAATAATGGAACTGTTTTCTATGTACCTGATCCAATAGGCCCACATTAATTTATTTACATTCCAATAAAGCATGAATGTAAGGACATACCTAAGGTTTTCCAAACAATGTGTAGTGAAATTTGTAGCCTAGAGTTTTGATTGCCCCAAACTGTCAATAACAATTCTGTTTCCACCAACAAAAGACGAGGAACTCTTCACCCTATGTTAGTTTCCCACTTAGGAGGAAACCATCACTCTTGCTCAACCTAGTCTACTCTATTCAAAAGCATTAACAAAATTTCTCTTTTTTGGAGTCACTAAGATAGCCGTTGGACCAGTTCCTTTCGATAATTAGTTTGATATGGGTATTTGCTTACATAAATTGGATTCCGAGTTTTTTTCTTTTCAAGCTGAAGCTGTTTTCATTCACACTTGGGGTTCTCCATCTGTCGATAAAGCCTGTTCGCTCACCATCTCACTGGCTCTGAGGTGCTAGTTTTCCATCTGGTAAAACCCTAAAGAGAACCCCAGAGTCAGAGAAGCGTGAATCCTGTGGGTGCTCTCAACTCTAGACCTTATGTCCCCAAAGAGGTAGAGCCGCCATGAGAGTAGGCAAATGTTTAGATCTTGCACTTGGCTTCTCCTGGACCAGAAAAGACACCTAGTGGCAGTCCAGGCAAAACAAAGTTAAGTTGCTTTAAAACAGTGAGCCTCTGTGGCCTCCTTTCACTGTCCCCTTCTCCCTTCATGGCTTACATTTCACTCTTCATTAATCAACAATGAAGCATTATGTAGATAATTGCATACTGCTTCACAGTGCTATGTGGTAAATTGAAGTTAATTAGGGAAATTGGGATAAAAGAAAAATAACGGCTGGGAAAAATGACTTAAGGGTATTTCTCAAAAAATACATGCCTTAAGATCCTATAATTTTACTAGATGTGAGTTATAAACTAAACACAGAGTAATGTAGTAGTTTGTTCAAAGAGAATGACATCATGATTAATAGTGTTTATAAGATTTTTTTTAATTGCTCTATTGATTTGAATTATCAGACTATTCCTGGCACAGAGATGTGAAAGAATTTTTCTCATGGATTCTCATTAAAAAGTACACTTTTCAAGTATGTAGAGAATAAATTCTTAATTATATCCTGCAACAGTAACTGCAACAAGTTCCATGGGCTATTTTTAAATAATGACCTTCAGTAAACTAATAGCAAAGCTTTCAGTTATAGTTCAACAGAAGCAAAACAATGTGACCTAAATTCACAGCTTTCTATTGTCCGCATTAACCCAAAAATAAAGTGTCAGTGAGTTTGAATTTATACTGCCTGGAAAGAATCTAGAATGTAGTTATTTTTCTTGGCCAATTAAATGTAGACCCATATGCTTTGATAATTGTCCATCCTGGGGATAATTAGGGTATAATTCATTTTAGGAATTATGATGTCTAACAGAACATGTGCTTGAATGGAAAGCCACTAAATTTCTTGAGAATGGGCCATGGACCAAGAAAATGACCACTTCCACAATCAAAACTTTTCTAAAATAATTTACTATTAGGGTCTAACTCAGGTAGACATAGGCAATCAAAACCTCAACTTTCTATAGTGAAGTATAAACCAAAAATAATTTTATACTATGAATATTTTTTAAAAGCTTCACCTAACATAAACAGTAATTTATTGATTTTGTAGTCTTATTTTTTCTGGATATGTTTTCCCGAAACAAACAACTAATTCTTGCTGACACAGAAGGTCTTAGATCTCATCCGTTTTTGTGCTCTGTGTTCTTCTGTGGTGGCTTTACCCTCAGGTGGACTTAGCCATTCTGGTGACAGGATGTCTATCGGGAATATATTCCACCAAATAAGCAAGCCTAATTAAAAGAAAGTGCATCTCCATTAATAATAATATCAAAAGTCATGGGCTTAATTCTAATTGGCTCAGTTTAAACTGAATGCCCATTATGAGCCTATCACAGGTGGCCAGATAGATAAAATGTACTTGTTAGCCAGTTCTAGCTCATATGCCTACACTTACTAGTGAAATGGAAAGTGGGAGAGAGGGGAGCTTCATCTGAGTGTCAGACACCAGGGGTCAGAAATCTATGACCCACAAGTCAGCTACCTGCTTTGGTGAATGAAGGTTTTTTGGAAAACACTCATGCCTTTTTGTCCATGAATTGTCTGTTTCTGCTTTCATGCTACAAAGACACTATTGAGTAGTTACAAGGAACCACATAGACTGCTAAGCCTAAACTATTTATTATATGATCCTTTAAGAAAGAAGTTTGCTGACACCTCACACAGAACAAAAAAATGGAAAGACATGGTCCTCAAAAGAAAACCAAGGGATTTTTACTTAAAAGATAAATAAATAAATAAATAAATAAATAAATAAATAAATAAATAAATAAAATAAAAAGGAAAAATGCTGGACAGGAAAAGAATCAGTATCATTCCTCTAAGATAACTGGGTTACAAAAGATATTCCCACATATCTAATTAGTTGTATTGATAGAGTAGATTTTGGAAGACATCTTAAAAATAGTATTTGATTTTCAAAAATTATTTTTTAAAATCACCTTAATTAGTGACAGTGTAATCATATTCCATGTACACACAGAAGGATGCTTAACTTGCTATTTTCAAGGGAGGTTGTAGAGAAAGAGAAACATTTGAATCCAGTTCATCCGTAATGGTAGTAAGGTCTACCTATTCCAAAAACAAGGAAAGAAGCTTCTTAGCTGATAATGGCTAAGTCCAGGTGATGATGGCTTAGACACATGGCAGACACTGTTCAGGTACTTCATATATTCATAGCTCATGTAATCTTCACCATCAACTGTGAGGTAGATATTATTATTACCATTTTCTAGGTGAAACTCAAAGAGAACAAGCATCTTACTTTAATCATAAAAGTTAGTGACAGAACTAGCTTCTAAGTCCATGCTCCCGCTCAATGACATATGTGACTGTTTTCCCAGTGAAAAACAAAAAATAATTCACGGTGAGGTTAACAGAACATGAATCAATCCAGTGTTGATTATCTATTGCTGTACTCAGTTATACCCCCATAGTCATGTCAGGGACCCAAACAATCTTGGCGCTGTCAGATAGTATACAAGAGTCTCTCAAACAGATGCAATCCTCAGGAATGAATTATAATTTCATATGATATACTGGAAGGATTTGGGTATTTATATAGCATCTGGCTCATAGTTTAGTAGTCGTCTAAACCAGAGTATTGAGAACTCAGGGACCAGAGAACTGGATTATTTTCCTTACTTTTCCAGGTACATGCTGTATAAATGTGAAAGCCAACTATTATTTTTAACATATGGATGGAACCTTATAAGCTTCTGAAGAATGTTGTAAACATAGAAAAGAGCCTGGATACTTATGAGAAGCATTATGTTTCAATGAATCACAGCTCAATTTTAGAAACAGAAAACAAAGCTAAGGAGAATGGTGGAAAATCAAAATTTTCAAATGTATAACTACTGTTTTAGTGTTGTTGTTTTTAAAAAATTATGACAATTTTCAGACATATACAAAAGTACAGAACCATTGTTTATGCCATATTAGAGATCTGGGGCACAAAATTCATGCACCGTGGGGGGAGGGGGCGCGGGGAAGGCAACGGAGTCCCTCACCCTGCCTGCACCCTCTCGCAGTCTGGAAGTCCTCAGGGGATGTTGGACTGCCAGTTTAATGGCCTACTCCTGCCACCGCCTCTGCGCTCACCAGCCATGAGCCCGGCTTCTGGTTGAGGGGCATTCCCCCTGTGGAAGCGTACTGACCACCAAGGGCCAGCTCCTGTATTGAGCAGGATTGAGAAGCAACCAGCTCTCTGACATCGCTTGAGGGGTCCTGGATTGCGAGAGGCTGCGGGCCAGGCTGAGGGACCCCACCAGTGCACAATCTGGGTTGGGGAGGGACCACAGGAGGGCTCCAGGGAATGTCTGGCCCATCTCACTAAGTCCCGATAGGCCTAACCTCAGCAGCAAGCTAACCTACTGGTTGGAGCGTTTGCCCACTGGTGGTCAGTACACGTCATAGCGACTGGTTGACCAGTCGACTGTCTGCCCCTGGCTGTCAGTGCACGATATAGCAAGTGGTTGAATGGCCTTAGCATATCATTAGCATATTATGCTTTGATTGGCTGAACGGACAACCGGACTACAGGACACTTGATATATTAGGCTTTTATTATATAGGATACCCTGTCCTAGCTTAAGAAATTATCAACATATGTCCAAACTTGTTTTATTTTTAAATTGAATTTATTGGTTACATTGGTTAACAAAATTATATAGGTCTAAGGTAAGGTGACCAGATTTAAAGCAGTACACCATTGACCAGGGGGGTTCTTTCTTTTTCTTTTTCTTTTTATTATTACTTAAAATGTTACAAAGAGTAATCGGCACTTTTTTAAAATGCCATGGGATGCGGGACAAATTGTTAAAAATCGGGACTGTCCTGCCCAAAGCAGGACGTCTGGTCACCTTAGAAGGTACACAATTCTATATAATACATTATCTGTATAACCTCAACAATACCATCCTCACTGGATTATGTTAAAACAAACTTCAAATACTATATCATTTCATCTATAAGTTCTTCAAAATATATTTCTGCAAGATAATTCTACTAAACAATAATCACAAAAGCATTTTCATACTTTAAAAATTAACAATAAATTATTAATGTCACTAAATATCTATTTATTGTTTAAATATCCCTAATCACATCATATATATGAATTTCATATACATATATATGTTATTTGTCCTAGAAAATATTCCATAATCTGGATTTTGCTGATTGCATCCCTATGGTGTTATTTAACATGTTCCTTTTTGCCTTGTACTTCCTGTATACTGGTATCAGATCAAAAAGCTTGATCGTATTTAAGTTTAATTATTCTTGACAATAATCATAAAAATCATGTCTTTGTCTCTCTACTGCATCTCATCAGGAGACAAATTATCTGGTTGTCCCTCTTTACATAATGTTCAAAGATTGATTAACTGGTTCAGATGTTATCAACCTGACTAGAAAATGTGGGACAACTTTTATGGGTATATGTAAACTGCCAAAAAACAAGCTCACATAGTTTCAAAAAGGCATGATGCATTTTTAGAAAAGTCTGACTCCATACTATATGCTATGCTGGTTTAGTCTTCTGACATTGGGTTTGGTTACAACTATTCTAAGATACGGGGTAAAAAAATAGCCTACTATGTGTAAGGAGGGCAACTCTCTATAACTCTTTTTAGAATTATAAATAAAATGAGGTTCTATGCAAGTATCTTCTCCATTAGCAACTCCCTCTATGTTTCCAATTTCCTCTCCCATTGCTTCACTAAAGGGCAGTTTCTAATTTTATCCATTTATATGACTAGTCCTATGCCAGATCAATAGCCTTCCTCTTCTAGAATGATAGACCATATCCAATATTTAGCCTCCCTTGTAAAAGTGTCCAAGTAGCTAGTTACACTACTACAATTGCTCTCTACATCAGTTGACCTATTGGAGAGCACTTCTGAAACATTTAATATGTCTAGGCATTGTGCTATGCTCTGACTAAACAGGCACCATCTTACTCTCATCAAGTGTTTCAAAGAAGATACACATGAAACAAGAAGTTAGATAAAGAATTAAAATGTGCAAAGGGTGGATAATGATGTAGAGAGTGCTATGATAATACACAATGAGAGCCTCTGATACAACTTTGGAAGGATAAAGCATAAACTAAAATTATGGAGTTAAAAAAAATAGTGAGGCATATATGGATAGAAATGAGAATGTTATGAATACTATTTTGTATAAAGTCTTCTGAACTGTGTAATTCTTTGTATATAATCAAAACAAATTTAAGTAAAAAAGTGACTCCCCAAATTGCAAGTAAATTTAAAAGTCCATGTATTCAAATGAATAGCCTAATCATGCAGATAAATATTATTCCAAGTGACTTTTGAGCACAATACTCTGGCTATACCTATTTTATTATACATTTTAAAAAGAAAATAGAAACTGGCAGA